>JAWLRI010000169.1:5193402-5223361 GCA_034781795.1 Crypturellus tataupa | reverse complement strand
CCCTTCCCTTCCCTTCCCTTCCCTTCCCTCTTCCCTTTCCTTCTCCCTTCCCCCTTCCCTTCCCCCTTCCGTTCCCTTCTTTTCCCTTCCCTTCCCCTCCCTGTTCCCTTTCCCATTTCCCTTTTTCATTTCCTCCACCCCATACATATCAACAAATTGTTGTGAAGTTTTCGGTATGGAGATAGAGGAGGGGGAAGGACAAGGCCTTAAACCTAGTGCTGTGGAGAAAAAAAAAAATGGCTGAACTCAATTAGTTGGTATATTCAAGAAGGAGGCAAGCTCTGTATTGCACAATTAGAAGTGGGTGAGCTCTTTTTTTAGCTGCATTTCCCTAATTACAATTCTTCATGGACCAATGTCTTTTTTTTGAAGACATAAAGCTAAATTTTGCTTTATGCGTTGTGGAAATGGGAGGAGTAGGGAGAAGGGCTGATGTATAGCATTTTTGGTTAGCTTATAAGATGGGGAGAAGCAATTTAATCTCACCTATCTAAACAAATACCATCCAAATTTCTACAGAAGCCTCGAGAGGAATCCATTCACATTCCAGGCAGTTGGTGTGGGATTTGTGTAGGGAATGTATCCCACATCCAAGGCACACGGGAGTCAAACATCAGACATCAAGCAAGAGGCAAGAGAAGCTGGTCTACAAGAGAAGTGGGCTACATTTTTATAATATGGCTACAAAAACTTTAATGCTTGTCAGCATCAGAAGATATCTTAATATTTAAATCCTTTCCTTTGAACAAGTATCGCTATGGTACACACTAACTGAGATACCTAGATTCAAGAAGGATGCAACATATCCAAATCTGCTGAACTTTTAAAAAATAAATATGCAAAAGTGTCTAGATTCTTGCACGTGTTTGAAACTATCATATTTGGAAATTTGAGTTTTAGAAAGAAAAATTCAGGATCCTATATCATTTTTTATTTTTAAGATTTTTTTCCTTAAAAAATGAGAGGAAGTGTGACTGATAGAAGTGGAATAAGTGTTAAATTGAAGATTAGAAATAACTCTCAAGGCTTAATTTAGCACACGAGAGCCATTTTTATATCTGTATGTTTTTAAATAGGGGGCAATAGAAGGAAATTCTTGAAGTCAAATTCCTCATCATTTTCAGCATTCTCTGTTCCTTCCATTATGCTGGGAGGGATCCTTGGTTCTCCTGTCACTTTGGGGAACAGAGTTAAACAGTAATTCCAGGGAACAGATCCTTAAAAACGTCTCTGTTTAAAGAGACAGAAGGCCTCTAAGTAGGATCTGTATGAAATGGGTAAAATAGATACCTTTGTTTAAAAATGTCACAGGATTTTTCAGGAAAAATACTAATGGGATCCTGAAAATGCAGATCATAGCTACGATTTATAATGTTCAAAATAGTTTTGTCAGGGGTTTTACTGTCACTATGTAAAAGATGGGAATGAATATTCACAGTAAATCTGTATTTCAAAACTTCCTACCTAACGGTCCTAGAGAAACATATGGTGGTGTATCATGTTTCCAGCACTTAAGGATCTAATTGGGATATTGTTCTGTACACGCTGTTAGACATGATAGTGACAAGACAAATCTTAGCCAACATTGGCAGTGAGCCAACACATACCTCTGCGAACAAAGTGCAGGGCTGTTAAAGTGTGCGTGCTGAAGGAGCGCTGCAAAGAGAACATAAAAATAACCATCAAGCAAAACACTTGGAAAATATATTTCCTTGGAATTCTGGAGGATTAATTTTCCATCCATTCTTTTTTTTTTTTTTTTTTTTTTTTTTTTTTTTTCCCATTATATCTACCCCCTAACAGAAATCTTTTTCCTTCTTTAGTATTCTTAATGTTTTGGAGAACTTTCAGAATTCCTTAGGGAGTAAGGAGCATCTTTTCAGGGAGCAATGGAGACTGATTTTCCTATTATGAGAAATGAGGGAATAGAAGATTAGAGAGAATGGACTTTGGGGAGTACGTTTTGAAATGAAGCTTTTTATGAAATATGTGAATTGCATGCTTAATGTGTATTGTATGTGATATAGAATATTATAGGGAGCAATCATACTGTGACCACAGCCATATGTGGATATTGAAACTATTCAAAACAACATTTTACAATAACAAAGCCTGAAATGCTACTTAACAAAATTAAAACCATTAAAAAGTCAGATATTCCCCCTTGTCTTCCAAAAAGTGTGGTGTAATTAAGCTGAATTCACAATCACATTATTAGTAATTTGGATAACTGATATTGACTATCTAATGTCCTAAAATAGAATACCACAGATAATCCAAACATTGAGTTTTGTGATACTTGTTAACAGAATCTAACTGGGATGAAACATTTATTACTTGAAAAGTCATTTGCAAATAACAGGATTGATGTTGTAAGACTATTGGAGAGAGAAGGAGAGCGCAAACAGGGGAATCAGCTGTTGGAATTGAAGAATACATAAATGTGCACACATAATTCTTATTCCTAACTCAGGCTGCTATTGTAATATGCATTTTCTTTTCATGCAGCTCTACTCTGATACTCTTGTGTATTACATGCTTTTAAAGAAAAAATCAATGGCCTTTACTGAATCTGTCTGCCTTGGATACTCCTGTTATTTTTCTCTCAAAAAATATTTATGTAATGGAGATTTGGTTAAGTATTTTGTGTCTGCAAGGTGGAGGTTTTTCCAATGTAGTTATACAGAGAAAAAAATCTGTTTTTTTTTGCTTGTTTTTCATAAACATATTATCTTACTTGTAGCAACAGCAGCAGTTAAAGAAAAAAGCTCCCAAGCATATGGGAAACTAAGGTTGTATTTATTAATGTGACCCTTCTGAAAGTTCCAAATGCTTTCCTAGAATGAGTCGTTTTACATCATGGCACCGTCAGCAAGCACAGCCTTTTTTACTTAGGTGTGTTTTGGAAAACAGTTATTTATTCTAGAGAAAGAAAGGGTTATGTTGCAGAGGTCAGACTTCTATCATTTTCTTTTTATGGAATAAGCCATAGGGATATTATAATGGTGTGTCAACTAAGCACCTACATGGCTCTGCAAGGTCAAAGACAGAGTTAAAATGGACATGTTTTATGTATGTATCTTGTGAGTGTTGTCCCAGAACACTCCAGCCTGCCTTGCCTGCTCCAGCAAACTATTTTACTGCTTTAGAATAACACAGTTTTGTGTTTCACATTTTTTTCTCCTTTGAGTGAATGATAGATTCATATGAATGTCAATAATAAAAACTTACCAAGTTCTTCCTGAGGTCACTTAATGACATTGTTAGGATTCTTAATGTAGCTAGTAGGTGAAAGAGCTGCCAGTACAGCATAAAGAATGAGTTGTTCTCCTTCTGCCACAGCCCAAGCTGATTTACAACCACTTTGTGTTTGATGTTGGACAGGATAATTTCATCAGTCTCCAGCCCTTGTGATCATGTCCCAAAATGACTAGTCAGGTGAAGCCCTAGCCGAAGATTGCTTGTCACCTGTAGGAAGTAGCTGTCTGCTATGAGTAGTCTTTACTCATAAATGTAATCATCTGTTAGTTATTCATTGAGCTATACTTCATGGTCTAGATGTAGTATTGAGGATAATATACAAACACCTCACAAGGAAAACGCTTTGAAACAACAGATGTGTCCATTAAAAACCTTATTTTTTAAGGAAGCAACTGTCTTCCAAGTTCATCTAAGTTTACCCCAGAAAACCTGTCAAAACTTCTCCCTCCACCAAGTGATCCACTGCAGCAAATGGCCCGTAAAGAACAATGATTTTTTTAAAAGTCCAATACCCATATTGTTACAGTGATTTAAGGGAAACACTGGCCACATAGGGAAGGGAAGACACGTATAAACCATTTGTGCATTATTTTTTATTGTGCATCACTCCAAGAAGGGGTGATGTTATGGTAGACCTGTCTGAGAAAATATTATAACTATACTGCCATGCCTCTGGAGGGCAAAAGCTTTTTTTTTGGTTAAATTTGCTGAAATCCTGGAATTTGTTTCTATTGTTAGCAAAAGTGATGCATTTTTATCAGAGCCAAATGTATAATGTGACATGAAATACCTAATATTATTTTTGATATTAATCTGAACTTAACTTGACATTTACTATCTTAACTTTATAATAAAAATAAAAATGTCACTTCAGAAGAAGAGTGGACAGTAAGAATTCTATAAAAACATTATAAAATTGCCAAAAAGAAAAGCAGTGTTGCTATTAGTTCAAAGTTACTGTAAATGATAAATTAAAAAGGCAACATGAAGAGGCTAAAAAGTAGTGACAGCTACAATGGGTATATTTTCTTCTCTCTCACTGTGAGATCACAGTGCAGAAACACATGAACTTAGAATCCCAGCTAAAATTTGTGCTTATTTTAGCTGTCACTGCTGCAGGTGATGAATACTCACAACCTGTTGTTTCTGCTTTGGCTTATAAAAATGCAAGGGATAACTTATAAACAAAGAAGTAAATACACTGATAAGTATAATCATGTAGCTAGTAGAGAATCGTGGACCTTTGCTTTTATTTCTTTTTCTTTTTAAGGGATTCCCAAATATTTTTTGAAAATTTTCGAAGGCTTATGATAGCAAATGCAGCCAGCAATTTTATTTCTTAAACTAAATTTGGAAAAACAAGTGTGCCATTCTATATGCATTAGCTGCAATTATTTTATAAGGGTATTCCTAAGGCTAGAAGGCACACTATTTTTCTGCTTCATACTTATTTCTCAGGGTCTGTTTTTAGTATTCCTTTCAGGAAAAAAAAATAGAATTATAATCTAATTTTAAAAAATGTCAACTTACACTGAACTTTCAAATGGCCTTTTGAAGACTTCTAATATGGTGACCATTCAAATCTTTGAATTTTGAAATCAAAGGATGTGCAGATTTGTCATCTGTTTTGAGATTCATTTCTGATTTCCTCTTTTAATACGAAAGAAGAGAATCTAGTACCATTTAAACAATTTAGCCTATCTTCCACAGGCCAGATTTTCAAAGCATATTTTATTAATACTGTTCTTTCCATAATTATTGAAAAAATCTCCTTAAAATGGTATATATATTAGAATATATATGTATATATATATATAGTTCCTAAAAGTCTGTGTTTATTTGGATCTTTTTGATCTTACCTGGCTTCACATTTCCACCTTTTCTTTTTATGTTTGGGAGTATCTGGCTTGTATCAGTTTTTAGCATCTTGCTGCCTCAAAATTTTCATAGAAGAAACCCCAAAGAAACAATGGGAGCATGATCTGTGTGTGGTCAGACAAATTCAACAGCAAATGTTCTTGAACAACTACACAGAAAATTTCACAGTGCACCCTCAGGATTTTCTGCATAGTAGAAGTCTGTGCTGCCATTCAAGTGCCCGTCCAAGCTGCTGAGCCATCAGTTGAGGAAACAGTGCATTAATAAGGGTTTTTTTTCTTTTTTCTTTCTTTTAAGAACTGCAAGAAAACATTTTATGTATGTTTAATAGTTAATGGGATATCATTTCCAGTGTGGAGAGTTTGTAATGTTCCAGGGTAGCTCAACACCACATTTTTATTATCCAAAGGGGAAAGATCTTTCTCAGAAGAGCAGTTTACAGTAGAGACCGGATGTCCGGCTCTTTCCTATTGACTTCAATAGTGCTAGCAGGCACCATGGTAATAGAGATGTTGCATTTAATATGGTTTTTCAATATACAACAGATGGAGAAAGAGCCTTTGGCTGTTGACACAGTGTCATTTGTCTCCTATAGGGTGTCCGTGTGAACACGTGCGCACACATACACACTCATACAGCCTGGACATCACACATATTCCCTGTCTGCCCTTGCAAGACTTACCTGATGGAAGCTGTACCTTGCAGTTCACCCGACCTCTTGTGCAGGCATGTTTGTAGAGAAGGCTTTACTCTTATAACTTCCTAAAAGTATGCTGTCCTGTCATCCCGCGGACTCTCTAGACATCTAGACACCATACACTCAGCAAAATCCATGACTCTTATCCTCTCTCTTTCTCCCAACTTTTTGTTTCATGGACCTGCTACAGCCCTGTGTGCAGAGCTAGATCGAAAGCAGAGCTGATCCTACTATTTAGGAAATACTGTTATAAAATGAAATATTTTAAAAAGATCAGCATTGTTTTTTTGTAAACCCACCAGGAATGGTAAAGTTTTAATATCCATCCTAGTCTCTCACTGGATGCTTACTGCTGGAAAAAAAGCCTTGGGAAATTTTTAAAAGGAAAGACTTAAAATTGCTGTTCATCGTATGTCGCTGTGTGGTCCTTTCTTCACAGAGGATAGTGCTGTTTCTGGTGTTACTGAGCAGCGGTTCGGTTCGGTTCTCAAGGTTCTATTTTTACTCAAATTGTAGTCAGCAATAGATTCTCTCACTAAAAAATGAACAAGGTATTCTGAACGGGCACTGAAACATTTAAAAGGACAAGTTACGGAGTCTATTCTAATTCAGCATATGAGAGGCACTTAGAGGAATATGGGTCTTTCATTATAACTCTGAAGTAAATAAAAGTATTTTTTCCATAAATGAAGTAAAAACACATAAAAAAAAGTCTGGCATTCTGTAGCTATTTGTTACTATATGTAGCATAATTGGTATTGACTAGATCAGAAAATCAGGCCTTAGTATTGGAGTTGGTTCATCAAAAGATTTTATCTTTCCGGTGTCTTAATTCTAGTAATTATCAGTGTCTTAGCTGTTAGATGCTGAGGAGAATCAGGATAACACCTGACCCTGAGCTATCTTAGGGCTCTGAGAGTATCACTAAGCTTCACCTTCCTCTTCTATAAAATGTTGCTTACCTACTTCTCAAAATAGTAGCGATTCTTTACGGAGCAGGGCTTGCGTGGTGCAAGAAGTCATAGTCCATAATGAAATAGCCAGTGTAGGTGACAAGTGAAGAAGTTGACATGTGTTTCTCCCCAAAAATAATCGCCTGTTCCTCTCAGCCTAAGTCTAAATTTTGGGAAATTAAACGACAGAGGAAGAAGCTTCCACATTTCATGGCAATTTCCTGTAACATTCACCATCCACCTCTCAACATATTGCTTCTTCATAGACTTAGAATTTTATTTTTAATGATAAAAAGAGCGCTTCAAAGTGCAGTGATGATTGTCACTGCCTTTCCAAGGGCAGAGAGCCCATTGATGAAATTGTGACTATGTGACTACAGGGCATGGTTGCTTGCCCCAGACACTGTCATGACTTTCAGAGAGGTGCTCTTGCACTGTAACTGTCACTGCAGGGACAGGATGGCTTTTCAGGGGAGGTGGTAATGCCTAACAGCATAATGGAGAGTTGCACAAGCACGTTTGGACTGTGCATATTCTAGAATGGAGTCTTCTCCAGCAGTGATACCAAGGGTTGTGGTTACTCTTTGCTAGTAGAGCTGAAATGCTCCCTTGCTTTCCCTGACTGACCTGAAAGGTATGAATCCAAAATCAGTGAGATAAATGGCCACCATAAAGAATTTAAATGAACTAAAATAGAATTATCATGTATCATTTCTAAATATTCTAAAAACTATTTTTTGAAATTAATCCTAAGGTAAGGACTATCTTGTATCTACAATACCAAATATATTCTTATCATTACAGAAATCTTTCCAACGCAAATGTTACTCATTCCTACTTTTGAATTACAGTATGGTTATCTCTGCAGACAAACTCTGAGGCAAGGAAGGAAATTTGTTTCCAATTCAAGACCTTGCAGCAGCAGTAAAACTGCATTCACATCCTTATAACTGCTGATTTTAGAAAAGATTTTCTTATCTGATTTTTGAATATTTAATGTATGTATTAGTCTGAATTAGTGATCCTAGCTTCAATTTATAGGAATCTATGAAGAGGCATTCCTAAATCATCCCATCCTAAGATAGGTCAGACGAATCATCTTTTGGAGGTACGCATTGCTCTCAGTAACTATAGAAGTAGTTGAGTGTGTTTAGCTCAGACATAGGTACTTGCTCGATTTAGGGTAGCCAATCTCCCCTTTTTGTGTCTATGTCTTCAACATTTGAGCACCATGGTTGCTGAATGGAAATTAAGACCAGTGGAAGGAAATGTATACCATAACATACTGAAGAGCTCCCTTCACCTGGTCTTAAGGTACCGACAAGATGATGGTGAGATACTAGATGTTACTGTTATACAGGTATGCTATATAATAAAAAGACAAGAATGCAATAAATAGCATACCTTCAACTGATAATGTAAAAATACAGTATTGAACATGATGGGAAGCACAACTCTCTGCCTCCGTAAGTATAGAGCATTTACTTCCTTGTGATTCTATTAGGATGTTATCACTTTATCTCTCACTAATATTTTCTGATTTGAACCTGTGCAAATGTCAGCTTTGAATGACAATCAATATTGCTAAGATTGTTATTAAGATTTGTCCAGTGCTGTAAAGCAAGTACAAATGCTACATGAATAACATGTTTTCTTCTACAGAGAGGAAAAAAAACACTTAACTTGGAAGAGGTGAGGAGCTGCTAGCTGCTAGCTGCAGTGGAGAAATGCCACATGCATTAAGAAGAATATTACATCTACTTTATTATATATTGGCATGTAAGTGTATTTTGCAAAGATGTTGTCTTCAGGTTCGAGGGATGAATGAACCGTCTTCCCAGGCAGCAGAACACTGTTAATACTTCCCAGCTCTCACTAAATTGGCTTCAAGCAATTTTCATAGTAACTGCACTTCCATTGCATTTGTGGATGGAAAGAGAGCCACACTTATGTATCATCTCTGTGGCAATTTCATTGCTCTATACCTGTTTTGAATATACTTTGCCCCTTCTTTCTCTTCAAATTTGTGTCAAATCAGTATGAATGACTCTTGCTATCCACCATTTCACTGGTGAGAAGAAAAGGATGAGATGACAGGGACCTTCTCCACCTGTGCTGGGTAGAGTTGCACCAGCTGTGCTGCCTGGTACCTCTGATATATCTGTGGGAAGGGGACAAGGACACCGAAATGGCAGGCAGCAAAAGCTTCTACTTTGTTCAGGAAAACACCTAGGGAGCCCTATGTGGTGACTTCAAAGACCTTTTATTCACTGCCCAGGGGAATGGATATTGTGTTATCCAAAATGAATCAAATTTCAAAGCTTGTTAAGGTCAAAAGCAGCCCCTGGCCAAAAGAGAGGAAGATGCTGATAGGAACTGTGCTGCTCCACAAGAGGCCACTTGAACACAGACAGCTCTTGTGATGTAGCACCTGCAAAGAGTTAACTGAAAACCTCCACAAGGGCTGATGGATGAGAGGTGATCACTCACCCCATGGACAGGCAGGGACCAGAAAGGCTGGGTTGATGCAGTTTCGCTTTACCTGCTTTTATTCTGTAAGCTCTCGTTAAAGCTACTTTTGACTGCTTTGTGCTAATCTTGCTTGAAATAGGCTAGTAAGCAGCTCTTTTCATTGCCACTTAGTCTAGGTCAGAGACTGAAGGCATTAAAAACCCTGTATGGTGATAGTGCACTTTCTGCTTAAATAAGCACAGGAGATGGAAAGTCAGGGCAAGCAAAAAAAACAACAAAAAAAAAGGGGCACAATTCCGCAGCTTTCTATTATGCCCAAATTTGTCCTCCTTGGATCTTGGATTATAACTAATGTTATTTATATTTTCTGTATTTACAGGTCTATGTGATTTCAAGAGGAATTGATTAAAAAGTAGCTTGCCACGCTGGGTGGAATACAGTCAGTAAGAACAGCAGGATCATGTAAATATTCAGAATAAAGGATTAAAGTAAGACTTTGTGTTGGATACTTTATTCAAGACTGACATAGCACTAATGTCATTCATGTTAAAAACTATATATTTACCGTTGTTATTGCATGTTTTCAAGACTGGACTAAGCAAAGCTCTGAAGCAATGTAGTCTGATCTCAAAGCTGGCCCTGCTTTGAACATGAGTTTGCACTAAAGACCTCATGAGGTATTTTACAATTTGAGTCATTGTGTGAGCCTATGATTACTACCCAGCAGTGAAGGTAAAATTGAACCAGTACAGTTCACACACACTCTTCTGGACTAAAATATTATCTAACAAGCTTTGTCTCTGAAACTTTATGCAGAATTTTTAAATAATTAGTTAATTTGGAGTTATCAGAAAAGAAGATGTTTAAAGCAAACAAACAAACACAATTTTATCATCATGCAGTTTGAAATTAGTTTGTTGAAGGCAGCACTCACCTTCACACAAAAATAATGAGCATACATGTGCAACTGTCATCCGGATCAGGTTAAAAGGAGGCAGCTCTTTCCTTGTCCTGGCCTGCGTCATGGCATTCTGCGTGAGCAACATCAGAGAGAGCCATCACATTTCAGCTGCCACCACAGGGTGCCTCCAAACAGAGGAGAGAGAAGCAGCGCTTTGTAGCTACCACCTGCAAAGCTCTCGTTATTGGCAGGTACTTTGCAATGAAGTACTGGAACAGGATAATTGCTGGAGATAGAATTGGCAAGAGTAGTATATGGGAGACACATTCAATTGCACATGAGTATGGTAGGTGAACTATAAAAAAAACAACCCTGCCATTATATGTTGAACAGCCGGCAACTCTGGATCTTCCATTTTGTTTACGGCAGAATGGACAAAAGGCTTGCAGTGCTGGCAAGAAATAGCTTGGGGACTGCATGCCTTGTAAAGGTATTCTGAGTGCCTTTATGAGCCATAGCTCAAACTTCTGTGACAATAACAGTGAAGCATTGCAAGTTTATTTGCAAGATTAAGTCTAAATGTCATCCCCAGAGTGTAGTATAAAAACTAATTAATTTTTTAATTCTTTATCGTTGATATCAACATTCTCCATAGGAATTTGCATTTCTATATGACCCTTGTGTAAGCCAGCTTGCATGGGAGGGAGACCAATTTTGGTTTTGAGATTCATCGGTAGTATTGTGTGTCCTGCTCAAATATTCCATTTATTCTGAATATTCTATTAGCAAGTGTAATTCTCTAGCCAGCCTTAGAAGAAAAATAAGTAATTCTGTGAGATTCACAATTACTACTTTCCATTACATAATATTTTGCTATGAATTTATATCTTACAGCTGTTCTGCCATATGGTTTCCTTGATGTCTCATGTAAGAAGTGGATTCACATTGGGATGTTCATGACAGTGAGGGCACTGATCGGGCTTTCTCTCTCAGCCACTTATTTTAGCAAACCTTGGCCTCAAGTCCTTGACAGCTGTAAACTTCAGCCCTTCTTTGGGTTGCAATAGGGCTATGTCATCAAATAGGAGAGTCAGAGCCTTCCTTGAGCAGAATTTTTGTCAGACGTTCAAATTCAAGCCTCACCCGTGTGCTTTCCATCCTCCCTGCTGCTGTCTTCCAGTGTCTTCCAATGAGGAGTGCTGTCCACAGATAGATATGACGCAAGATGACACAAGGTTATCCACCAGGCACAAGTCCGTCTGACACAGAGCGGGGCAGTAGGCGGTGGGACAAGATGGAAATTTGATAGCATTGGGTCAGGGCATGCCAGATCCCTGCTGGCGGCAAGATGGGCTGGGGAGGAGGAATGTTCAGGCTGACTGCCCATCTGGGGAGGCACGCAGCCCGGACTGCGCTCGGTCCTGTGCTGAAGGACTTCCTTTAACACTGTTGATCCTCTCACGGTCTAAGCACTTTTTCCGCAACCGTTTTTTCTTTTGTGCCATGATCCCTTTTTAACTGCATGAGAGGACTTGACAAAAGTGGCAGCCACTCTCTCTTCACTTCATTGGCAAATTGTCCAGGCGATGTGCATGCACTTCAGGGGACAGCCTGCTCCATTTCGCCTTACTTTCCCCCTTATCCAGAATGAAAACCACTTTATCAGATTAATTTTCTCTCTGCTCTTTCTGCACAGGTAGCAGGTGCTCAGTTAACATCCATTTATACTGTTGCAGGGCTGCCTCTACCACATTTTTGCTGAGCTAAAATACTCTAATCCCATACCAAATATATGGATTTAGATCATTGCTGGCTCAAGATGTCCAAATCACCTGCCTACAGGTTTCTCCTGTAGATTTGAATATAACAAACATATTCCCACCTACTTAACACTTTCTCAAAGATGGGAGAGAGTAAAACTGAAACAAACAAAAAATCACACTTGGAAATCCATCCGTTTGGCATCTGTCCCTTTTTCATTTTGGCAGACAGGGTTGCTGGCAAGACTAGTGAGGTAAGGGTAAAAGACAAATGGATCATCATGAATCCTTTAACTAAGCTGATATTTCAGCACAGTGTATGCCAGCATTTTTCATTGGCATACGCTTTATAGAATATACAAGACCACCACATCAGCATTGTTAATATATTGGCATTACTTGGCTTGCTCTTCATCTTCCTCTGAATCAGACCCCAGAGTTTCATGAAAATATCACACAGAAGTGTATCTTCTCCACCCATTTATTTCCTTGAATGCAAAAATGAAACTAAACCTATGCTATTATGTCTTTAAAAAATCTTATCCTAACAGAGAAAGAAAATAGACTTTTTAAATTAGCCTGTTGTTGCCTAGGTTGATATCTTTTTGAATGTTCCTGTAGTAATCACTAACTTTCAAGCATAAGATGCATCAAACAATTCTACAACTATTTTGCATGAATCGCTTCATATAAAATAAAGATCATTAATTTTCAATAAACTAAATAAACTACAATAAAAATATAGTTTTCAGGGATTACTGGAGTTTTATTATGCTTTTTTTTTCTTTTTTTTTTCTCTTGGAAAAAAAAACTAAGGTGAAGGATGAAGATGTACTTATGAAAATAAAGTATCTCAAATTCCATAATGAAACCACTCCGCAGACTACATTTATATTCTATTATAGTTAAAGGTAAAATTCATACTAACTTGAATGGGTCCAGCATTGTACAGTAAGCACATGACAGTTTAATAAAATTAGTAATTTTGAATCAAAGAAATAGATACACTTACGTACTGCAGAAGAGGTTAGATTCATTTATTCTGGTTTTCTCTTTATATTTCCTTCCTCCCTTCCTCCCTTCCTCCCTTCCTCCCTTCCTTCCTCTCTTCCTTCGTTCCTTCCCTCCCTCCCTCCCTCCCTCCTCTATCTCTGTCTCTCTCTTTAACTAGCTATCTGCTTACTTAAATTTCATATTTTATTGTTAAAGGTCCCACAGGTAGCATTCCATAGCATTTGCCTCTTTTGCAGGAGTGACTGTGGTTTCAGGAAAGAGGTAGCTCAGCAGAATTTATCATTAATTAAATACTGAGTATCTATCTGAAATGATGAAAAACACATTACCACAGCTGATGTTCAAGAGGTTGTTGTCTGATATTTCAGAATTAAATTAAATTAAATTTGTTAAGTATTAAGCTGTAATTTTTTTTTATAAATGCATCTTGCTCCAATGCACCAAGGTACTGTAAAAATCACTGTAGAGATAGTATCTGAAGGAGATGCAATGATTTAGCATTCCAGGATACTATAATCTGGTCTAGTCATTGTGTTTAATTACTTAACCTCGTTTCTGACTACCTTAATTTCTCCTGCTTGCTTAACAGAGGTAAAAATTGTAGGAACAAAATTACAAATTTTATCTTTTGAACTGATTATGACTTCAGACTTTATTACAGGAAAATTTGTTTGTTTGCAAGAAGAGACTTGATAGGCAAGAAGAAAATGATAGGTTTGGATTTTTTTTTTCTGTTAGGATCGATTCTAATGTTACAATTTATTAATAGAAGGAGACTGAAATGTGAGAACCTAAGAAGGCAATATGGAATAACTCCACAAGCTACGAAAAGAATGAATAACAAACCATATATTTTTACTGCCATGACAGGGCACTGCATAAAAACACCAGGGGATGGATGCAAACAATGTACTGGGGAGAGGGACAATAAAACAGAGATGACAGTATAAAGAGAGAATGATGAATGTATTAACACAGGTAAGAGAGTTAGATAAAAGATTGCAGGGAATGGTAGAAAATTCAACCTAAGCAGATCTTGAATAGTCTAATAGGAAATAGTGCTATTGTTAGATGCGCATTTGATAGGGAATGTGGTGACAACAGACAGTAAGAGAATCTTTGCATCTATATGAAGAGATTTATATTTATGTCTCTAGATATACATTTATAGATATTTATACTAAATATATATTTTGATTTCCCTGTGATAAATTTCTATAACCATATGATAAACTATATTTACAGTAGTAAACACCCTTTGCCTGCCTTACATGCACTACATTCTTTTTTTCTTTTCTGTTGGCTCTTTCTCTAAGCAGCTCAGAACGGCTGTCAGAATTGTTGAAATCTGCCAGTTTTTTTTTCCCTTTCTTCTCAACACCTCCAGAGACAAGGAATTCTCTCTGCTCTACTTTGCTTTAAACAATATGTGATACATGCACTGAAATACCCTATTTTAGGTAAGTTTGGATTTAAAGGTCCAGTTTCTCTTATCCCTGAGGATAATGCAGAAGAAAGAGAACTGAAGGTATGTGAATAATGAAGTATTATATGATAAACAAATATTAAAATATTAAGCTGCTTTAGTAAAAATTTTGTTTACATAAAGTTAAAAGATTGATATTAGTCTACCCAAGAAAGTAACAAAGCCAAACTAATTTCTTGTTTAAATCTTCATTTTCATTCCAAAAGATTTGCCACAATAAATCTATCACGGAGATGTATTTTGGATTAATGGCCACTTACTCAAGATTAGTCTCTAAAAATTTTCTTTTTTAACAATTGAACAAACAATGAAAACATAAAACATATTTACTTTGGTGAGCTTTGTGCTGATGGACCTTTAGATGCAATATAATTTTGTTTTATTTCTTGCTAGCACTCTTGTGTTTCACCTCTTACAGCTTCTGAATGAGTGGCTCTTTAAAAACCTTTCTCTTTATGTAATTATTTTCCGTAGAGTAATATTTGAGATGTAGGGATCCCTGATTGCCTTTTTCAGAATGCGTGTCATATATTTGGGGCATTTGTTAGATGCTGAATGAAACACAGCAGCATCATGTAGAAATCTAGCAGAAGTGAATACTAATTTCTTCAGAAGCTATAAAAAGCTTTTATAGGGTTCACTCAAAGAGGAAGAAAAAAAATTACCAAACCAAAAGCTTTTGGATGCGCCAACACATTTGCTGTAATATTTCCAGGATTTCAGAACCATTTTTTTTTCAGGATTGCAGATTTCTGCTTTCTATTTCCTCCTGCAAATAGTATTTTCAGTATTATAAGTCAAACTTTCACTATTCAATGGCATTCATTTACTAGCTGGGATTCTGCAGAATACCTTTACTTGTTAAGTCATCAGTGAGCGTTGCCACTTTCATTTTTAAGGCAACAATCCTTGATCTTTCCCAAAATGACTTGGGTAAAATGAGCAGTGTGAGATAGATTAAAACTAGACATCGTTCACCTGTAAGTCTGAGAGCAGGGAGCTGAAAAACATAATTGTATATTAAGATATGAACTGATGCTTCAGAAGAACAGTCAGAAAGAATGACTTTGCAAAAGAAAATGTCTGTCTGGGGGATTTTTTCACTGACCTACAATATATTTCTGGTTTGAAAGACGTGTTAAACAAAGACAGCTCTAGCCTTTCAAACCTATCACAGGTCTACAAATAACTCCACATAAAACCTACAGTAAGGATAAACAGCATGACAAAGATTATATCAAAGAATTTTTATCTGCAGTAAAAGTAAAGTCAAAACATCCTATCAATGGCAACTATTTTGAAAGATTTCTAAGACTACGTATGCCTATAAGGTGGCAAATTCTCCATAACTGAGAATACAAGCAATGTTTTTATGAGATTATAGCCATCCCAGCAAGATTCAAATGCAATATAAATGGACCTTAGCCAAGAAGTGACTGCTCAGCTTCTAGCAAACCTTCAGCTAAGGGATCCACCAGAAAAACAAAACAAAACAAACAAACAAATAAAAACCCCCAAACAAAAACCCAGCTCTTGCAGTAAAAATATCTGCCAGCACATTGCTGAGAATTCACCCACCGACTCACCCCTCAGTCTCTCTGTGTCGCTCTAACTGTTCTTCAAGGCTCGGCATGGTCAAGGTAAAACAGCTGTGAGAAAATAAATCAGAAAAATTAAGAGTGCACAAATGGATGTTGAATACTCAGGTAAATCAGCAGGCAAATAATTCCCAAATATGGATTGTCAATTGCTTCACTGGGCTACAAAATTCAAGTAGTCTGCTTACACATCTGAAAATATAAATTCTATACTATACTGTTATTTGATTTGGCCATTCAGTTTAATCTGTTTGTTTTGGGGCTCTTTTCATAGATATATGCATAGCTGGTTGCCTTTTGTGTAAAATGAATCCCCCAAAAGTGTAAATCTGTATGTTTATTTTCTATAGTGTAACGTAGATTGACTGTAGTCAATTAGTACGTAATGTGCCAAGCAAGCACTTGTTAAAATCTGATCGCTAATAGTTGAGTTTTCATCTGGAGAGGTGCTGATCGTAGACCCAACTGAAAACTAGAGCCTTGTTCAACTTTGTGCACATGATGGCAAATAATCTTGTGACAACTGGAATGAGCTGAGTTGCAGCTTGAATAGGAAACGAGACAGGAAAGAAGAGAGCCAATGAAAATTTCATAAGGCAGACTGAAAAAAGTAGGTTTTAAAGTACCAGTTCAATTTCTATACGCAACACATAGTAGAGAGAAGCTTGCGGTAGAAATAGCATACTGAGGAGAGTAGACATTGAGAAACCATGGAACCATTTCATTGAGACCTATGGAACTACAAAAATGAAGGGAAGAAAGTGAGTTGGTGTGGAAAACTTGATATTAGAGGTAGTATTGATCAGGCTTATATGGAATGTTGAAAAGGTAAGGAAATGATTGAATTTATGCATTTTTGCATTATCCATTTTTGAACGGAGTTACAGGTAAATCTCTACTTACTTTAAGTTTATTGTGCAACTATAAATGACCTAATCTGGAGCAGGGAAAATAGTGCTCTATAGAAATAAAAATATAATAAAGAGTACTTTTTATTTCTTTTATTATATTGCCTTTTTTTTCTTTTTTGTATTTAGAGGGACTTAGTTTTGTAGAAATTTAGCATTGATTAATTTTGACATATTAAGTCCCTCTAAATTTCTAAATTTCTACAAAACTAAGATAATTTTAAGTCTCAGACAACAGAATCTGTATTTAAGCATTCAACATTCTCAGTGTTTAAGAATTCTGTTACACAGGACTGTTCTACTTTTGTGCCTTAGTACCGTATTGCAAAATAAACGCCAAGCTTTAACGTGAAGAGAGAATGAGAGAATGAGAATGACCTATTTTTCTGAGAGACACATAGAAATTCACATTCTTTTGAGAAAGGCACAGCAGGCAATATAATAACTCTGAGCCTTTTCCTAATAAAGATTTGACTAGAGACTATCATTAACCTAAGCTGTTATAAAGATCTCTAGATGCATTTGTCCCAAGGTAGCTTCACAAGCAAGAAGCTCTAAGATATCATATAAGTAGTATGCATTTCTGAGAGAGCTCCTAAGCATTATATTATTATTACAGCATCATGAACATAAGTACTGAAAATGGGTGTACTGAACACAAAAAGTACTGAGAGAACGTTAGAAAGTAAAATGCTGCCAGTGGGTCTACCATTTCTGACTCCAATAGGCCCAAAATTTCTTTCCAGGTTGCTTTAGCTATGCCTCTGGGGGAAAAAAAAGAAAAAAGACAAAAACAAAGCAAAACCTCCAAAACAACAACAACAAAAACAAACAAATAACAACAAAAAAAACAACAACAAAAAGCACCCAAAACATTATCAAAACTTGAATGACAGATGCAGACAAGGATGCTCAGACATTTCTGAAGATGCACACAGAGATGGAGTAAGAAAATGAGATACGCTGAAAGAGGAGACGAGGATGAAAAATGTCCCAGTGCACTGCTGTCACAAGCAATCATATCATGTCATAGCATGTCATAACATCCCTACTGCAAACTTCTGCAAAATCTTTAGAGGTCTGGACACACTGCGGACATCAGCCTGCATCTCACGCAAAATGCCAAGATTGGCAGGTGGTCACCTAAGTTCATAAAGCAAGAGAGAGATTAACACTAGAGGTTACTAATTCAATCATGTTTTGGTAAATATAATAAGCCAAGTGACATTTCTATGGCTTTTCAAAACAAAACAGATCTTTTTAATTACTCTTTCATATGCTTCATTTTCCCTTAAACTTGTTAGAAAAAAAAATGTATTGGAAAAACTACCATGACATTCTGAATGGTTTGCCTGCCTTAACAAAATTGTGATTTTAAAGCTTCATATCATTGTTAGCTGGTGTTTCACCTCGTTACTGGTTGGAGGTCAGAGGGACTGAATAGCATTAGGAAGGTTGTTTGGAACAGCGATAACTCATACACAAGTAGTTTAGCATATTTGTAATGTTATCTTTCCTACATCTATATAAACTTTATTATAAAAATAGAAAATGCTTTTAGTAAAAGCAAACAATTTTAAAAACTCACTATTTAAAAAATAAACAAATTATAAAAAGGTGTACAAGTCCTTTGCATTTCAACTAGATATTATAGTTTTTCACTACTAAAAGACTTATATGCCTTGTGCTTCACTATTGCAAATATTGACATCCTGATCAAAGTAATTGGCCTGTATTCTGCCCAATTGTGGGGATTATTAGAGAATAGAGAGTTCTTTTAATTGATTCCTGCTGATTTCATACCAATACAATGTGGTGTATTTCTATTTTGAAAAGAACAATCTGTTCACTCTTGTTCCCTCTGGAACAGGAGGGTGAAATGGTAACCAGCGCATCCAAATGAAGAGAAGAAGATATAACTAAATTAATCAACATGTTAAATGATATTTTAACTTTGTCAGATTCCACCATAAATCATTAACTATTGTGTTCTCCCGTGCAGTAACTAAATCAACACCTGCAGAGAAAAAACATATTCCTCTTCACTGAAGGCAAATGATGATAAATTCAAAAGTTGCTTGAAATTTTTATTTTCATGTTGAGATATTTATGTTCATATTATATATTTCATGCACAGTTCTGTGGGTATTTGTCATATATGAATGCTGAAGAATGCAGCTCAATCCCAGATCAGAGCCGCTTCTTTAAAACACCACTCTTATTTTTTAATTTAATTAAAGGCAAGCTTCTATGTATCCCCTACAAGTCAAGATAATTAAAGACCCATATTTGTTAGGGATTCTTAGATATGTTCCAATGAGTAGATAAGAAACATTTGTAATTAACATGCTAATTGCTTGTATGCAGGCGATCAGTTGTTAGAGTGGTTTCAAAGTGCTTGAAAACAGTTTGTTTGCCTTCACTCTTAAGCAGGCTAAACATTCCCACTTGCAGTGTTATTTACATTATTAATTTACTTAGCAATTTTTTAATAGTTAGTGCAAATACAAAGAGTGAAAGCCTTGTTTGGAGAGCTCTTGTGAAGAGTGCTACTTGCTCTAGTTCAAGCAGATGAGCAGACAATCAGACTGAAATGTGAGTTTTTCAGGCACAAAATAGGCCCTTGGCTTATCAAAGTCTCTTATCTGATTGGAAAAAAAATCAAAGGTAAACTTCACAGCTCATGGAATTAAAAGACAAATGAGATGTCATAATTATCAAAGTGGCTAATTTAGAAAATTAAGCCATTCACATAGGTGACATAATTGCTTGTCACAATCACTCTTTTTCTCATTAGCCTTCTCTTCAGCACCCACCATAGAGGGGAACATTCTTTAGTCTTGGAAAATATTGCCTATACTGTAATCCTTTAATAGTATAGCCCATGAAATTAATGCAAAAATAAAACAGCTTTATTGATGTGTTATATTTGTTTGGTTCTGTTTGATAATGTCTCATATCGTAAAAATTGATATTTTGAATTTTGAGTATTTATTGGGCCTTTTCCCAGCATCTTTTAAAATTGCACAATTTAAAATTAATCAGTTAATTATGATGGAGGACTTAATAAGCCAGTGTGCTATATGCAAATTCTTTTAACAGGATTATGCTTCTATCACACAATGAATCTTTAACATATAAGGATTACAAGGTATATAATTACTACGGCTAGGAGATTTAATTGTCCTCCTAAATTGTAAATGTAAAGGAAAAATATTTTTAGCATCTACAGAATAATATGTCTTTCTAATATTTAATGTTCCTTTTATGTTTGCTTGCAGTCAATTTAAAATAGCACTCTAAATAATATTCCATATAAGAAAGTCATTTTCAGGTAGCAGTTATACTTCCCTGATAATCATGTTGTTTATGAGTCAGCAAGTAGAGAAATTATTAAAGACAATTTCTAAGAAAAGAAATGAGTCTGGATTGCAATGCTAGTTCCAAGGCATGACATTGTAAATGTGCAAGGTTAAACATTTTGGATTAAAAACATGACTGTGAGATTGATTAGGGTCCTACAGTCTTGTAAAGTTGGTAGAACATAGCTGACATGACTTATAGTTTGCTGAATTCAGAGAGATTACATTGATGTCATTCATTTGAAGAGATAGTTCATCCTGGATGCATATAGTGAAGCTGTCATCTGTGCGTTTCACAAATATTCATGTGACTAACATGTTTTGATTAGACTAACGCTGAACCACACCATTGAATGGGTCATGTGTCTGAAACGCTGTGACATGCTAAAGTCAAAGCATGCATTTAAAAATAAAGAACAAACACCAGAAAATAAAATAAGGCTGTACACCCAACCCAAAGTGTTCTGTGAGACTCGCCTTTGAATATTTGGCATACTTAACAAATGCAGCTCTGAAACTCGTATCTTATATTAAGCTATTAGGCTTCTGACTGTAATAAAAAATAGTCAATATGTCATTATCATAAACAATATTGGCTTCGCTATTTATGAACATATTCCCATATGGTTGTGCATGAATATGCTTATTTATAAAACAAGGTCTTTCCCACCTTTTTTTCTTCCCAACTCATAACTGAGCAAGATTACAACCTATCACCCCCAGAAGAGAATTGGCTTCGGCTGACAGTTTTTCAAACGTAAATGGAAAGCAGTCAAGTCTTATTTCCAGTAAAAGTTTTCATATTTTTAAATGAATTGTGGCCAGCTTCAGAACACGTTTTTCTTTAATAAAAGTCACGTGTGCATTGGTTTTTCTGTGCTTACCAACTCTGTTCAGCACCCCAAACCCATGTCTGGTCTGCTGACTCATTGCAGGTAAAGACACCATTTTGGAGTTCCTATCTAGAAAGGATATGAGGTGCTTTAGTCCCGCCAAAACGTGCTGACAGCCTCCTTCCCCCTGGGTCTTCTCTATAGTTTATACTTTCTTATTGGAGTTGTTTTCTGTTTCTTTCAGTTCAGTTACAACAAAGAACTCAAACTTTACAAACATTTAAACACATTAAGCACATTTCCATTGTACATGAGCAAATACAGCTATTTACAAGTCCATATCGAAATAACAAAATCTGCATATTTGGTTTAATTACTTCTCCATGATAAAAAAATATTTGTTTTAATTACTTCTCTGTGATTAAAGAACTTTGATTTTTTTTACCCCTTTTCTAAATTCCAACAATCTAATCTTATTTTCCTTCAGGTTCTCTCTCCTTGACCCAAGTTCTCCTCCCTAAGTGTATGTTCCCCTATTCCAGAAAGAACTCCAACTTTAAACAGCTCTTTTTAACACAACCTGTTCTTCTCCTCCTTTGCTCAATGATATGGGCTGTATCTACCTGACCAAGCAACTACAGTCCCAGCTGGAAGTACAGGAATATACTGTTTATATGCGCCAGTTTATATCGGCAGTCACCTCTGTAGGCTCCACGACATGATCAGCATTTCAGCATATTCATTATTTTCCAAGCCATCTTAGCATCCGTTGTCCTCTAGCTGCCTGTCCTGCTAGTAAAGTATGTGATATGTGACACAGGTCCTTGGCAGAAACTCTTAGCATTGAGTTTCATGTAACTAATTATAGTTAGATGAAAGGTTCATAAAGTCAGAATTCATAAGTTATGCATAAATTTCCAGACTATCATAGGGAAGAATAAATATTAAGCACCTGCTATTTTTCTAGAAGGCATTTTCTTATAATAAATATCTCCCATAGTTATCTGTCTGGTCTGAGGGAGAGGGAAAGGAGATTGAACATTTGAGGCTGTTTTGTCATCTTATCTTTCCATCATTTGTAATAAGCCAGCTCAGATTCATCTCTCATTTGTTCCATTGTGAATTTCCAGTGCAATTCCATTGAAATAGCTCTTCATTCAATAGCATGCATAAAATAATTATGTAACTGGCACAACTGGACAGTCAGCCACCACAGAAGGCAGAATACATCTAGGCTTTTTCTTTGGTATTGCATTCAATATTGGCAGCAAGATTTCTTCTTAAGCTTAAAAGGAAAAGGACTTGTAACATTGCAGACATCTTACAAAAGGTAGGCCAAGTTAATCAAAAAGGCCACATATTTTGATTTGGTCATCTGTTTTGTCCTTGTTTCTGCAGTAATTTCAGATAAAAAAAAAGCCTTCAAATTTCAATGAGTTTATTATTTTGGTAAAAGAGAGTGAGAGGGCTTGTGAACTGACGATCAAAGTAATTTGTCTTTCCATGTCCTATCTAAGTTTATTTTACATAGATCATAGAATTATTACCAAAAAAAAATGAAGACTAAAGTATCACCATTGAAAATGGTGACTGTTTATCATTACACTATTGGGACTGTTCCCAAATAGGCAGTGCTGTCCTCTAGAGGCCATATTTAATACCAACTAGCTAACAGGTCAGGAATATATTTTATTGTGAAATCTGAATCCAAGAATGGAAATGTCTATCTAAAAATAGTCCAAGTGGGTGATAACATTTAAACAAGACAGGAAACTGCCTCATGTTGACTGTTCAGGAAAATTCACTCGTTTTGTGTGTCTATGACTGCACTCACTCGTGTTTACATTCTTTGCATTGGATTAATCACACTCAACTTTTCTCACTGTACTTTTGAAAGAAAGCTGAAAGGAGCTAGTAAATGTCTTCCTCTTTTCCTTTCTTCTCCTGGACTTCCTAAAGCCTGTTCAAAAGCATTTAAAGAACATGAGGGATATATCATGTGTCTGACTCAACAGATGGCCTTTCAGAGTTCTGTCTGCCAGCTTCTCCTTTCTCTTAAGAAATATTTTGTCATTACCAAACTAAGTATGTTTTCATTTATTGCTGTGTGTATCTGAATGTATTGCAATGCATTGATGACTCAGAAATCAGAACCACTAAATCACTAAAATTTTTGAACACAACATAGCTACAGTGTCTAGAGGGAAAAATGACTCAACCCCACCATAATTGGCTCTGCATCAAAAATATGGTGATACCATGCCCCATAGAATTTCTCTGTGTAATCTTTTCTTGACAAAGTTCAAACTGCACAAAGCAGAAATGTAAATGTACGATATGGGCGAATAATAGAAGTAAAGCTGGGAAACACAGATACAATGAAAACCATTTCACTGATGTTGAAGGTTTGTGAATACTGATGCACAACTCATTAGCTATATTCTGGCTAGAAATGTCCTAGGTCCTGATGAAGCTTTTAAGTCAAGTATATTTCTCAAAGAACTGGAGTAACAGATTGTGCAGCACCTGAAATGGCAAGTATTTCCCAATGAAGAATTCAAAATGTTGAACAAACCATTTCTCATCACTTGTTCTTTAAAGGTGAAGTGTGATACTTGCTCTAAGATGGCTCAAGCTGACATCAACCAAGCTTTCCACGAGCTGCTAGTCCAGATCTCCATTTTTTTTTTTTGGATATATTTTCTCTTCTGAAAAAGATGGTCTCAAGTATCTTAGGAGTTAACAAGAACCCAGGTGCAGATGTTGATTTTCACCTCTCCCAATAGCAGATTTTGTCATGTAGAGGTAGGTTGTCTATAGAGCTCAAGTTGATCAAACCGAGAGTAATCATTTTTCTCTTTCATTAGCTCTGTAATGAACATGGTCATCTGGATGATCACACACACCACATGCACTGATTCTAGGGAAGCAAGGCTGGATTCAAAGAGAGGACCATTTAAGGAGTTGCACTGTTAAGCTTATAGATAGTATAGCTCATATTTTTTGTAATAAGGAATGGTAAATAAGTGAAGGTGGAATGAGAAAGAAGTAAGAAATATCTATTGAGACATAAAGGTAAAATGTACAGTGCAGCTGAAGCATCTGAAATGTTAAATGAAAATATTGATCTTCATTATCCTTTCTGGAAGCCTAGAAATCAGCTTGTCCTTGGCATTCTACAAAAGAGACGGACATGTCTTCTGCGTAAATACTGTTCTCTGGTCTCTGTTTTGACATTTACTCCATTTTAATCAACTAGATTTTTAGGCACATTTGCTTTGATTAGATTTGAGATTGGCCTTACCATAAAGAGAGTCTCTCCAGTGGCCCATTTTGGAAAACCCCTGAACAGTGATCAAATATATTTATGATGCCCTTTAGCTATGTGTTTGATTTCCTTGACATAAAAAGGTGGGGGGAGGGAAGGGAAAGGTTCTGACTCTTTAAAGGTTTCTGTGGTTGTTATTGCTGGCCTGCAGCCACACATTCTCTTACATGGTGGATCAAAGACACCAACCTTGTGAGAGTTTGTCAATACAATATAGGCACTACTTAAACATATTGCTCAAAACATTCCATTTTGTTTTTAAAAGGTTCACATTCTGGAGACAGTTCATCTTATTACTTGAGTGAAACACGGCAATTTTATGTACTCTGACATGTCACTGCTTTTTTTTTTTTTTTTTTTTTAACTTTCTTTCTTATCTTTTTTCCCTGAGGGAAGGGAGCTTCAATAGCATCCTAAATAAGAGTGAATAAAATAGATATATAGCTTAAGTTTTATTAACTATCTTTGCTGTGGTTATATGATTCTGACTTTTTATTTATTTTTCACTATTTTCAGTATGATGTAGAAAGCTAGAGACCACAAAGAGTTAAATAATAGCCTATGCTAGGTTCTTATTTAGAAGGGAAAGGTAGTTGTTTTGACGTAGGTCTCTTAGCAACTAGAAATTTAGTCCTTTGTTTATTATAAAAACACTTCAATTTTGAAGGAAAGAATTTACATTTCTCATTTTAGTTGCTCTACTTACTTTCCTCACCATCTGTCTTGGTGGAACCTAAAACAAAGCAAAAAAAAATGTTTCCAAATATGCATTAGAATATTTTTGAGTGGCAAAACTGAATACTTAGCATTAGTCTGTTTTCTTACTATTGGTATTTAGGATTGACGCTTTCAATGTCTAGCACTTCCAAATAAGAAAAAACTGACTTAGGTTGCCAATGAAATTTTGCAATGTATATTCGGTTTAGATTTAGTATAGGTTGCTATTTTAAAAAATAATTTATAATACTAATGAAAATATTTTAATGCACAAAATTATGCAATTAAGACAACGAAGTAATGTGGATTGGGAGAGGAATACAATGTAGTAACAACATTTCTGAAAATTTTATATAGTCTTCCTGAAAAGCTTATATATCTAAAACTAAAGTCAAAATCTGATTAAATAACTTGAATAGATTAAACACTATTAGAAATATCAACAGATGCCCTATCAGCAGACTACATTTCTCTCAATATACAATTTCAGATGTAGCTCTTGAAAACACATTACTTACTTATATTTTGTCATTCATTTGCTTTTTTTGCTTGACAAATGAATAAGACCTTCCTGTGTATCTGTCTTTCTGACAAAGAGATATTAGTGATAGATAATATAGTATAGTATAGAGATACTGGCTACAGCTCACATGCTCTGAAAGAGAAGCATCCTGGACACTTTTAATTTCCCAGTGACAGGCCTGAATGAGATCAGAGGTATGTGACTTTGGTTAGAAAGGTTCAGGAAAGGCTGGAGTTCTACCTAATACAGAGAGAAGGTGGTAATGGGGTTTCTCTCGTGTCCTACTATTTTCTTTCCAGTAGACAGGTGTCTTCTAGGGTATTGTAATACTCAAGTGATGTGTCTAGTTTTGAAAAGTTAGCATCACATTGTCAGCACGCAAATCTAGTGTAATATTTCTCATAAAATAATGATTAGACTACTCCAAGGGAAAAATCAAGACATCCCTTATCCAATGAATGTCAGTTTAGGTCTTATGCCCACTGTTTCTAAATAATTAATCCAATCGGAAAGTTTGTTTGGCACATACTTTACCTGTCAAGTCTTGATAAGGGTTTTTATTGTGCTCTAGAAAAGGAAAATACTATTATTTTGGAGACACCATGTGATGGTGTTAAAATTTAGCAAGTGAACATAGCTGTAGCAAAGAGCTAACTCCATTGCAACAAAAATGTCAGAGGCAAGCGACAAATGCCTTCAGCCATCTGCTCCCCATGATCAGATTTAAGGCTGTTTTGGCCACTGCTGTGGGCAGTTAACCTGCTGGCCGGGATATTTCTAGCCTATGGGAGGTTGCCTGCATAGGACTGAAAGGTACTATGGGCCAGCTGAGGTGGCACGGGTCTGTCCTCACCACTGGCAAGAGCATCAAACTCTGAACTTTGACCAGGCTCCCAAAAATCTAACAGCACAGTAGCTAGCGCTTATCTAAGTGCGGTTTAACAGATCACAGTACAGAGTAGCTTTCGCTTGTTGTCGTTAAACAAATACTACTCCATCTGCATTTCTCATTCAGGAAAGGGAAGAAAAATGGTGCAATCTGTTTCCATATAAGTTGCTAAAATATCTTAGTTAACTATATCCCTCTGAAGTATAAATTAAATGTGCAATAATGCCTCTGACAAATTAATGAAAAGAATTTTATCTTTCCAATAGTTTTATCATTGGTTTTATCCACATCAGTTCAGTCTAATCTGCAGTTAACTCATTCGTATATCTACGAATATAAATCATTTGTACACGCAGTTCTCAGACTCCTCATCAATAACTTATAGGAGGACGGGATCTATGCTGATGTTATTGGAACATGGGTAAATGAAAACTAGGATGCTCACTGAAGTCTGCATGATAATGACTGATAAACCATCGATTTATATACAGAAAAAACCTTGTTGGAGGTCCAACGTTAATGTTCGGATTTCATACGAGGGGCTCATTTATAAAGGGAAGAATGTTGTATAAATGATTGAACCAAAGCCAGTTCTCAAGTCTTTCTATTGAAAGACGTAAGATTTGATTCTGCTCCTCAGGCTGTTTTTCTACAACTTCTTGTAAAACCAATGTCTGCCTCATTGAAGTTTTTATGTACCTTCTTTGACTTCATCAACCTTGATAGGTGAAATAGCTGAAATGAATGGTTATAAGTTCAGTGTTTTCTTTCAAGCCCTTAAGTACAGTTTTCAAGCATTGCATTTCTTTTTAAACAAACCTTATCTTACAGCTTGTTATTATATAATTTATTTGTACAAATGTTACAATCTCTCTGATCTGTTGGATGTTTGTGCTGTCTTCAAGTCAGTTGTCAGTCTTCCACTGAGAGATCTGGATCTTAATTAATAGGATATGACACTGTTTAAAGGAATAGCATATGTTTCTTCTGTGAATATTGCATTTCATCCACATTACACATTCAAATGAACTGTAATAGATTAACTGAGCCGTTTCAACGTCAGGTTATAGATGATGTAAGACAACCTCTTATCTAAGTAAAAATATGTCCAACAATTGGGGTGAAATCACGGCCCTTACAATCCTTCTAACAGAAATGGGCCGAGCTTTTACACATACTGGCTATGTAGAACTCGCTCCTAAACTACTTGTACTTCCAGGA
This sequence comes from Crypturellus tataupa, assembly GCA_034781795.1. Taxonomy (NCBI): domain Eukaryota; kingdom Metazoa; phylum Chordata; class Aves; order Tinamiformes; family Tinamidae; genus Crypturellus; species Crypturellus tataupa. The sequence continues at coordinate 5,195,560 of JAWLRI010000169.1, read as the reverse complement.
ACATGTTAGGTTTATATGACACAAATGACTGAAATGGTCCAAAAGCTGTGTGGCCAGCACTCATGTTGCTGATTTTTTTGGCAACTGATGTGACTGTCTTATAGCCTGATGAGGTTGATTGTCTTACACTTTTCAGACTAATTCTAGGTGAATCAAAGACAGCACTGGAAATGGCAAATTTCATACAATTGCTATTCATTCTTCAGAATTATGCATTCAGTTAAGTTGTTGAATACGCTTTAGCATGGATGGCCATTCTCCTGAAAATTCATTTGTCATTCCCAATTTGTTAGTCTCTCTCTTTTCTAGGGAGGTTTAGAAAAAGAAATATGATATATGGATAATGATTTACACATGCCTATTAAGATAATAGAAAAGGTTAGTGAATAATTCACCTAGTGAAATGTATTACTATAAACTCTGGCAAATAATGCCAGACAATGCATATAGGTGGAAAAACAGGAGTAATCTCTGATCAATGCAATTCATTTACCTAGAAACTAAAGTTCAACGGACTCAGTAGTCTTTTTATCTTATTATTCTTCCATGAACTAGGAATAACTCTGATACTATACAGTCATGATAGCATCCAAAATGTTTTGCAAATAAGAATCTTTTCCAAATTAAGCAATGAGGTAAGCAGTTAACTTTCTTTACAGATGTCTAAATAAAGGCATGGAGGAATTAAATAATGGATCAGTCTCATTCACAGTCAGTCATAGGAAAAAATATCATCCCATATACTGTGTTTTTCTATATTGACACATATGCATAACTGAAATTGCATTCTTGTTGCAAGTGCAGAAAATGATGTGATATCATACATATATATTGCTGTAGTTCATCTGAATCCTTATTCTAATGCTTCAAAATACCCTCAGAAATGAACACAGACACAGAAAGTCAATACATCTGTGCAACTTGCAACCTGTTCCTTGGAATATCTTGGCATATGGAATAAGACTCTCTCCTAGCCTATAAAGACTCGTTGTAATTAGTACTAAACTAGAATTCATTGTAATTAGTACTAAACTAGAATTCACTTAGAAGGCACTCTGACGAAAAGGCCCCAAATGCTTTTACAATATTAAATAAATAAATCCTCCTGATGAGTGACTATAACGTGTTTGCATTTGAGGGTTCCTAGAACAATGTGGATTCCCAGAGCTCTATCGCTTTGTATAAATCATGAAATTTTGACTGATGGTATAAAAGCAGGGTCCTCATAGAAACTTTGGGTCTAATACTAGTGTGTTCCTGTCTTTGCAGCAGAAAAGCAATCTGAGAGTTTTACAGAATGAGTATCTCATATTTGCAAAAGTTGCTTGTTCTTCTTAATCTGCTAAATTACTGGGGCTACAAAGATGAAGCCTGGGACCTATATACCTTCCCACATTTTTATTGCTTAATTTTATGAGGAAACGCATTCAGTGGCTGATTTACTGGCCATTCATCACTGATGAGTGTGAAAGTCATCCTTCTAGTAGTGCACCCCCTCCCTCTCACACACTCATGTGATGATAATAGAGTCCAAGTCCTGACACAGCTGAAGTATAGACAATTTGTCCCAGGTCAGATGAGCACAGAGATGCACACGCTAAGGACAAGTCTCTTACTTATGTAATAGAACCAGGGGTGAGTTATTACAACTAAGAAACAGAGCAACATGTTTCTTTCTCCAAAGAATGAGATTGGCACAGACCTTTTTAACACAATAACCTATTCCTCATGAAATGAAAATGGAAAGTTTACTGCAGCTGATTTCCTAATCACAAGCAAAATCATATGTGTGTTCCCCCAGAACATGAACTGAAAGATAGAATATTTATATACCCGTAATTTGGAGATACTGGGGTTTTGCATGGCTAAGGCTTGGAAAAAAAATGTATTTAGAAAGTCACAAAAGATTTCATAAAAATAGTGAAACATATTTCAGGATTAACATATTAAGCTGTAGCTGAAATTTAAGTGAAATAAGTCAGTCATTTTCATCTGGTTTCCCTTCCTAAATGACAGACTTGATCTTACCTTGCTTACCTTATTTCGCAATGCTTATTTTTAAACTTTGCTATCACAGTTTTTCAATGACCTGGATGAAGGCACAGAGTGCTCCCTCAGCAAGTTTGCAGATGATACGAAGCTGGGGGGAGTAGCTGAC
>JAWLRI010000169.1:5172485-5193302 GCA_034781795.1 Crypturellus tataupa | reverse complement strand
CTGCGTGTGCAGGGGGGTTGGACTGGATGACCTCTAGAGGTCCCTTCCAACCTTAGGCATTCTGTGATTCTATGATTTTGGATCAACTGGAGCAAGATTTCTTGTTTGGCACAAAGCGCATGAAATCTGCTGGACATTTCTAGTTTAAGTGTTATATTTCTAATCTGATAATTTTTGTGATTTTGGAGTTGGTTCAAAATGTAAACCCTGTCAAAACAAAAATGGGAACTATTTAATTCAGACCAAAATTAATACGAACTCAAGCTTTGTGAATGTTCCTGGAGAATTCATGCCAGTTGTAAGCTGCATATTGTTTTGAAGATATCTGTTGATGAACTCTAATGTTATCAGTAATGTTCAGAATTTCAAAGTGTGTTCTTATAATGTAGAAAAGACTAGAAAAAATTTCTTTAAACAATTAGCATTTGCTTTGCATACCATCCTAAACAATGTGGATAGTTTTTATAGCAAAATATAGACACTATTGTAAATAATTCTTACCCCGTAAAGATCATGGTAAATGCACTGGGTTATGTTATAAAGCCTTTTGTTTTACTACCCTCCACCTCACAAGACTGCTCTGGAATCAGTCTGCTGTAAACGAGAATTGTTAGAAAAGTATTTTGAAGGTAAGTGGTAAGCATTAATATTGCACACATTCTTATTCATACAAACACAAGTAGAAAAGAAAGGAGTGAGGAAATAAATTAATTGACATCTAGATCAACTGGTTTTGATCTTGATGAGGTTATGAAATTAATAACAATTCTTCACTTGCAAAATTATTTAAGATCAATCTTTCTGGACATAATTATCATGTGATTAATATGAATAAACTAAGCAAAGAACAGACATGATAATTTCATTTCATTCTATTACATGGATGATCATTGTTTCAATGTCAAACAAAATTAAGTTTTGGCTTCAAAAAACTACATGACAATCTCAGGATGCATTTAGGATGGTAATTTTATGGGACTTGTTTGGCTGGGGGTTTGTTTTTAAATAATGTCATGTGCATCTTTTATATCTTGCTGAAAATCTTGATGACAAATATCGACACTAGGCTGTGCTTTAATACTGTCAAATTTTTAATTTCAGAAAGTGTAAACATTGCCAAGTTTTGAAGGTCTGAACCAAGGATACTGGCATAATTTTCAATGGCACAGGTAATACCTCAGCACCTCCCTTCAACATAAAACCCAGGGGTTTGACACAAGCAAACCTCTCTGTGCTCCACTCCATGCATAACAATTCTGTCACACATTCACTCATCCTTCCTGAGTATTTGTGAATCCACATGCTGAATTGTGTTTTGCATATGAAGTTCAAGTGATGTATTTTATTGCTGATACTGTTTCACCTGTATTTAGTTCCAGTGACATGGAAAACACTGCAGCCAATTGTCCTTATTACAGTCCCTGTGTATTTCTCCCCAGTGCTCTTGCACAGGGGGAAGATGTGAGCATGGAGTGTACTTAACTGCCAGGCTGAATGGCTCTGTAATGTAGCTTCAGCATGGCATAAATTAAGCTGTCATTTTTTTGGCAGCAAGTGCAGAGAGGCGATTTTCCTGTACTGTAACATTTGAAACAACAATTTTCTGGCTCCAGTAGTAACTGACAGTTCTGTGTGATACATGCTCGACATTTGCGCTGCAGGGGCTGCAGCTGGAAAAAACCTTCAGGGTAAGGTATTGTCTTTATTAGCAAATTGAGCTTGCAGACACATAACACTAACTTTTCCCAACTTTTTTTTTGCAAAGAACCTGTCACCCTAAAAAAATGTAGTTACTATCTCTTAGGTTTCATCAAGGTATTTAGCTAGGTTGCTTATATTCAAAATGCTATTTTTGGTAATGACTCCAGACCTGTTTTCGTTAGGAAGATTGCTTACCCAGAAAGAGCTGGCCACTGGCATTTTATTGGCTACATGTATCAAGATGATGGCTTGAAGGACAGCCAGGCTTGGAAATGATCTTGGAGCGACTGGCCAGATTCAGGTTACTGAAGAAATAGGATGTTGATGAGGTAGTGACAGCATTGGGATAGGAGCGAAACAGCCCCTTTCTAGCATGCCAGTAACGCAGACTGCAAACATACCCTGCCACAAGCTGTGAGGGAAGCCTCCCTTTGCTGTCTGACAAGTTGTAAAGGGTAAGCAAGGTCATTCCATAGGCGGGAGGGAAAAGGGGAAATTAAGGAGTCACCTGCATGAGTGCAAAGTCATTTTATTAAATGCCTGGATTTCACAGAGGTCTCCTCTTTCAGAACTGTAGTCAATTTTGACATCACTTTTTTGAGGATCTAGAGACATATTCTGCTTTTCTGTTACAATGGTGAAGTCAGGAGAATTACTGTAGATTTGCAGTTGTGTGAGTCAAGGTAGGAATCAGCTCAGTCTATTACAAAGTCACTTTTATACCATTGCTAAAAAATACTTGTGCTCCTTTGGCATTCGGATATTTTGACACCTGTATATACTTTTATTATGCCTGGCCTGAATTACTGCAATTCCTTTCTAATTGATCCCTTGGCAGCCTCTATTACCAGGCTTCGCTACATCCTCCCTGTCACTTATCATTGTCCATTTGAAATATTCTGGCCATAATGCTCACATTTCTTCAATACCTAAGTTCATGCTAGTATTGCCTTTGAGATATGGCTCTTCAGTGTGCTCTTTAATCCTAAAACTATCAACTGCATGAAAATCTACACTGTTTTTTAGTTCCTTTAGATCTCTATTATCTTGGATTTGGCTGAGTTTCTCAGAAGTACCTAAGAGCCCTGGATGGCTAGTTTCCTGCGAAAGGAAAGCTTTCTAACTTTGTCTTGGAAAGGCTTGGCTGTATACATGGAAGATTTCAGAGTCCGCCTATTTTGGGACAAAAAAGAGGAGAAGAAAAAAAACATATTTTAAGATGTTCAGCACTGAGTCCAGTTTATGGAATCTCTGCTGCTAAGGAACATAAATTACCTCCTCTAATGTTTCAGGAAGGTCCTATTACACTGCTGCCTCATTGAGCTTGCCATGGTCCACATTCTGTTTAGACTATGTGTTGAATTTAAGATGCGGTAATATGACTTGGCTCCTGACTTTTTCTACAGAGACATTCAATCTTATTGATACAATTAGGGGCCGGAAATGCTTCCATTACTTCTTAAGACTGGGTAAGCCAAAAGTGAGAACTGCTTATCTCTAAATGCATCAAGGGAATTGTTACGCTACATACATACATACTCTCATCCATCCAAAGGAAAAATTGGGGATTAATTATTGGAATTAATATGGAAATTAATGTGAAAACATTAATTCTAACAATGTAAGCTTTGTATTCCAGTGCATTAACAGTAGCTCTGCATTAAGCTACTATGTAAACTAATATTTATTCTTATCTCTGAATGACATAGAAAATTTGTTTGCCAAATCTAGAATACCAGATTATGCCTCTGTGTGCTTCTGTGTCTTTAATACAAATCTGTTCAATGCACAATAGTCTATCTGTTTAATCCACCAGATCTCAGTAATAGCATTTCAGACAGTCCATTAGTGTGTTTATTTGTTTATTCCATGGTCTTTAAACTGATCTTTCTATCCCAGAAATATGATAGTTTAAGCTGAACGTATGAGCATCTGCTGTTCTGCTCCATATGATCAGCACTGCTAGGTTTCCGTATTACTGTGCTTTGTCACTGTTAATGTAATGGCAAATGATGAAGATGCCCTTTGGCAGGAAACACTGCTAGCCCTTAATAATAAACAATTTCTGCACCTCAAATTGCTGCTATACATGAGCAAGTTTAGTCAACCCCTGAAGAGAACCTGTACCTTCTCATTACAGGGCAGCAGTAGTGAGAAAGCAATTCACCAAGCCATAGGGTTGGCAATCATCCATATTTTCTGCTATGAGTAAATAACTTCAATTGATTTAATCATAAAAGAATAACAGGAAAACTATATTGATTTCCAAATCCTTAATGTGAACATCAGAATATATTGACTAAGTTGCATGTAAAAAGGCTGCATTCATTTGTATGAACTGGAGAAATATCAATATTTGATCATTACTCTTAACAAAAAAATATGACAATTTGCGGTCATTCAAAGTGGACTGAAGTAGCATTATGCAATGCTATGGTTCAATCTAGAGTCATAGAAGTGATAATACTCCATACTATTCATAGGCTAAGAAGAGAAAAATCCATAATTTGGGGCAAAGGCACCTCCTATAAATAGTAATATGCTACTCACATAATCCTATAGCTCTGGAAAATAACACAGCATTGCTTTTATTAAACAAATCAAGTTGAAGATTCACTTAGTCCTGTAAAGGTGCTCACATCAGCAAGCGATAGTGCTACCCAAGCCAAACAGTGCCAAAAAGCAAGTTAGAAATATAATACTCTACAAAAAATCTTCTAATATTTTTTCCAAGAGAAGTGCTGAAACCATGATTATTTCAGCTAGTATTATTCCCTAAACTCATCCTTATTTGCAATGAAAGATACAGGATCAAAAGTTGCTTAGAAGTGTAATTGGTATCATCTTGAAAAGACTACCCAGGAATAATTTATATATTTATTTATTTATTAAAGTAAAGGAGGGTTTCAGGAGCCTTAATGGTCTTTACTGTAGCTTATCAATTGGAAGTGAAAGCAGAAAGAACACTGTGGCCAGTCAGCTTGTTACAGACACTTGTTTGAGAAGGGCTGATTACATAATATACACACAAAGAGTGATGCCTTCATCCAGTCAAGCCAGTGGAAATTTTGCCCATATCTAGAGGAAACAGCCACAAACCGAAGCATCAAAAGTTCCACAGGAACTTAAGGAAAAATTTCCTTAAATTTCCAGCTAACGCTGTATGCATGCACAGCACATACTTGGGACCAGTGGTCAAAGCAAACTTAATTGCCACTAAAAATATGATGCGGGTATGTGCTCCTGGATCCAAAGTGGCCTGCAATAAATCAAACTCTTCTTCTTCCTCAACCAGTAATGTAGACATTCTCATACATTTTCTTTATGCTCCAATGAAGATTTGCCAGAGGATTTTGAAGAGCACTCAAGACCAATAGAACTTTCATGTATATGTAGTAAATAACAAGATGCAATCGCACATTTAAGGGACCAAAACAGCCAGTACACATTATTCCAAAACCTAAAGTTTTGTCCTTTAGGGATCCACAAGGGCAGTGTTCATTTAGTACCAGAATTAGCAGCTTACTCTGCAAGACAAAGTTTGCTGAAAGTAGAGGAAAATTTCAGGAGCTGGACTAACTTAACATGAAATTCACTTGAAGAGGGCTGTGAAATAGGAATGAAAGCAAATTGTGAAAATAGTCACTCAAGCTATATTGCACATAAAGAAATATAAGGAGAGGTAGGTTTTTTGAGAAACTGAGGCAGGAAAGTTAGGAGAATTGGCTGATTATAACTGTGAGTTCAAACATATGGAAAACAGCAAAGTCGATATGATACAGATTTTAAGCCTTTGAAATTCCTGGAAATATCCTCATTTATTTCATTGACTTTGAATTCAACCACACATACGCAAACACCAAGCAAATAAAAAATCAAAACCTTTACTTTAGAAAAATGCATTACAAAACTGCATAGGAGTCACAGAATCCAAGGTATTAGTATCTTTTTGGTTGGAGTATTTGAAGGAATGGTCATTTAGTGTGTCATTCTTAAAATTACTAGAAGGAATGACTATTCATAAAGAGATGTGCAAAACATCTGAACTTTATATATTTTTTCAGGTATATTTATTAGCCGTTGGACTATTCATGAATAGGGCAACAGATATCTTTATCATCTCTCAAGAAATCCAAATGATCATTGCATCAGTAAACAATACTCAAACAGTAATGGTGTTTTTGATGGCAGATGGTGACAAAATACTGCCATTCAGTGCTACATGTAGGTGTGTGCAGACAGATTATAGGGTGGCCAACTCACTCTACCTCAACTGTGGCAATACACTCACTCTTTTCCAAATTTTCTGTAGAAAAAAAATGTTACTATTGTGATCTGGAATATTATGAAGAAGGTTGTGACCTAATGATGTTGCCTTTAGTGCGATAAATAGAGGTCCAAAGAGCGATAAAACTGAGATCAGTGTTACTTAGTATGAGAAAACTCGTATTTCACTGCTGTTTAATATTCTATATGTAGATAGATACATAATCATTATATTAATTTTGATGACAAAATCATAACCTCAAAGACATGCTAGATATGCTAACCTGTCATCCACAGATCTGGAAACTGAATAGAATCTATAATTGATGGGAGGTATATATAGCAAATTAATTAATAACAACGCTAATAGTTTTTATTAGTGATCTTGGCAAGCCAAAGTCTTTACTGGTTTAGCAGATTGCTCCAGGTGAACCATTCATGTCAAATCCACTTTTGGTCCTGCAACCCTCAAATTTATCTGACTTTGGAGTCTTATGACAGGCAGGTAGTTATAGCTTTCCACTGCTCATTTGAAAGTGTAGCAACTATACATTCTGTCTCTGTGTCTAACTTAGAACATCTGTGATTTAAGATGGCTATGTCCTAAACTGCATATAGAAAGTTAAAATCACGTAATTTAAATGATAGGGTATTTCTTCTGCTTTCCAGTATATAATTGATTTCTCATTCAATATCTCATTTAAATAGCAGAATATTTTTTTAAAAGTAACATTTTAACCTTCAATACTGGAACACAAATTAATGAAAGAAAAATTGGATCATTATGACTTATTTTCCCAGTTCTGTGTGGGAAAGGCAGAAACTTAGAACTTAGAATGAAAAAGATCCACTTCCTAATTGGCTAATTGTCCTGAAACAGTGCTCTCTAGAAATGCACCAAGGTGCTCTGTCCAGCCAGAAGCCATACTGAGATGAGGTGTAAATACCATAGGGAAGAATGTTATAATCGATAGCTCAACGGGGCTGTTTTTTTCTGGGAATCACAGATGGGTGCCACAGACCCTTTACAGAAATGCACAGCTGAACCATGTGGGTATATAAGACTGCCCCTGAAAAACACATGTGCTTTGTCATATGAGCCCATCTCCACCAGTTAATAATGATGGCAATTATTTGATTTCTTATTTTTGCCTAATCAGTTTCTGAGATGAATTACTGGAAATATAGTAGCTCTTACAATGACTCAAGAAGAATACCAATCCAGCTCAAATCACTCCCTGGAGATATCTGTCCCAGTTAGTTTGGACAGAAGACCATGAACTCATGATTTTTTTCATGGTCACTAGCATAGTCTGAAAGACAGTGTCATTTCAATTGTCCACTGATAAAAAACAGAGGTCAAGTTGTTGATTAAATATCTACTACCTGAGAGGCACATGCTGTTCTTTTTTTTTTTGAAAATCCATTGAAAAGAAACCCAGAATAAATAGAAAACTCCATGGTGTCATTTCTTAGTTTGATATTGCATCAACACTATTTTAATATTAGAAATGGGTTTAAAAAAAATCATACTTTGAGAAAGTATTATCATAGAACCATACAGTAACTGTAGCATATGACTATATATCAACTTATTTCATAAGTTGTGTCTTTTATGTTCCTGATATAAACAGCTTCTAATCCACTGGATATTGTGAATTTGATGCTTCAGAGTGTCTTAAGGTTTGTATAAGAAAAGTGCAAATGAAGTTTGATTGATCAGTTACCCAACATGAATCTGAATTTTTGAAAATCAAACCTATTTACATACATTTAAATGTCACACAACTATTATATATTTGGTTAAATAAGAGCAATAAAGAACCATAAAAGACCATGACACTAATTTCCATGTTTGTTGCACTGTTTTAGCACTCTCATAAACCTGTAATAGCTTTAACAGAAATGTTATCTGCAATAGCATATTTTATCCTCAGTGTTGAAATAGTAAAGACCAAACTGGCAGAATAGGTAAATCTTGATTTTTCTTTTATTTGATCTTGCTGAAATGTTTGATCATTAATGCATTTCTTAATCCCCTTTTTAATGAACCTATTTTGGCAGCTAGTGCATGTCACATTAATTTTTTGGGCTTGGGCTGTGGGAGCTAAAGAGCACACTGCTGACAGGGCTCATTACTGTGTATTTCTAAGGCAGTCTTTCCAATAACCCTATGTTCAGCTCTTTGCAAATGAGATTTTGCTTTCAATTAAAGGCAAACAAACAAAGAAATGGTTGTTTGTTCTAGAGCAAGGAGAACCCATTGGTTGCCATCCCAGGACAGCTGATGCAGAGTGAAGAAGAAAGAATTTAATAAGGGCTGGAGCTCGCTTTCTCATGCTGCTCTCTGATTCCATCCTTAGGTCATTCTGCCGCAGCAGCGCCTGCAGGCTGGAGAAGAACTGCCTCTTTTTGTCGGGACTCTTCATAGCATTTCTGTCAGAGCTGTGGAAGCTGCGAGCTCTCTGGCAGTCTGTGACTTCATAGAGCAGGACACGTGTCTCCTGCTCTGCTACTGAGTGCTTCTTCCCATGATAAAGCGGCCACACCAGGAGCTCTGTTGCCATTCGTTTGCTCTACAGCAATCACTTGCAATCCAAATTTTGAGGAGCACAACAGATTAAAAAACTGTTATAAGCCACACAACTTCAGGCAGTTGTACTGAGACACAAGGTTTACACTACAGCATTATACCAATGTGAAGCCCCCAAAGGAACTGAAGTAGTTAAAAGCAGTATGAAGCAGGATAGTTAAACTTCCTCTCCAAACAGCTGATCACAAAAATGCTTTAGGGATGCACTCATAGCAGAAGTCAGGTAATAACATCCTCTAGGGACCACATACTACCCCAGCAAATATTTGAAGTTTATGCCTAATTTGAAATTTCAGTATCCTATACTTTATCAACAAAAAGTTCACCCTAAGAACGGTTTCACTGGAGACCTTTTCCTGTAAAACACTTAAGTGTGGCTCAGGCTTCTATTCAGTGGGTGTTTACGTGGAGCAGAACACAACCTTACCTGACCAAATACACTGGTTTAAATCTGAGTGCACAGTTATGTATTATGCCCATATTTGAAACAATTATAACAGCTAACAGTCACTCTCAGCATTCATTCCTAGCGCATCCTTGCGCTTCTTTTGCTTCTCTGAGAAAATTATCTTGCCTGGGATACTGGGGTGCAGGTTTCCCAGCAGCAGCTATAGTTCCTGCACAGGTGATGCGCAGTCCACACATCTTCAAGGCAGGCATTAGCGGGTGTTGCCAGCATGCTGCAGCAATAAAGAACTTCCTAAGGTGTAGTAGCTCAGACTGGAAAAGACGAATGTTCACTAGGGCTCTGCTGGACCCTCAAGGGCTGCCCAGGGCTTTTTGCAGTGCCGCTTGTCTGTCAAATATCTTACCTCTTCGTAACCCACTGTCACAGCCGTGTCAGTAAAAATGCAGTGTAACATAAAAGCGGCCTCAAGACTTATTATTTCAAATGCAGTGGCACACTTATATTTACATAGTCCTACAATGCCAAAGCACTTAAGTTGCTGTAAAGCCATTTACATTAAATATCGTCACAAGTCAAACAAGCGAAACTAGGATAAAACATTTTGATGCCAGCATAATTGCCTCTGTAATACTACCAGTCTTGATAGAACACTTGCAAACCAATTATTTATGCTGGTACAAGACCCGTGCGCTCTCAGGCCTTATTTGTCCAAACACATGACCTGACTTTGAGGGCAGGGCATTCTTTGAAGACTACAATGCATAGAAAAATCAATGTCAAACTTAAAATAGGAAAAAGGAGAAAAATAAATGTAAAATGTATGTGTGGCTTCTCTAAGTGGTATCAGATTTTTAGAAGCAATCTTTAGCAGACATTATTAACTGGTAAGCTACTGAATAGCCTCTTTCTTAGACAAGCCATTTAAACTACACTTAAGCTAAGCGAAAAACTAAAAAAGAGGGGAGAAAAAGAGCCAGTTTACAAACCTTAAAAGGCAGATTTTCATTTCAGTAGTGGTAATCATGAGTAACTGCAAATGTAAGATAATTCACAGAGATAATCATCCTTCTGGAAAAAAAAAAAAGTGCTGGTTTGAGTAAATGTGATTTGAAAATGTTTTCATTCACTTTGCTTCCATCCTACGTATAGTTCTCTGTCATGCGCAATACAACATAAATGCTACAGTACAAGGCTTGCCTAGTAGGGTTATTTATTTTAAAATTACTCAGATCAAGTAGAGGCTATTTAATCCACAAGACAAGTATCTGGATCCTTTTTGTTTATTTGTTTACTTGATTGAGCTACTGTCCTCCTCCTTGCCGTCTTCCTGAGTTGTTAAAATTCACTCACAGCAGGAAACGCTTACCTGCCTTTAATTTATGCAGCAGTTTAAACCGTGCCATCACTGCAGGTGTGACCAGGCTTTTGTTGAGGCTTCTTGCAAAAATTTCTGATCTACCTGCTTGAATCTGTCAAGAGCCTATTTGTATGCATGCGGCTAATGTGCTAGAAATAAAAGCCGCAACCTGTCAAATAAACTCCTGCACCTGTATGAAGCAGTTAAATTGTTCCATCTACCATTATTCTCTGAGATCAAAGGGCCCTCACTGCGAGGGGCTCTGAAGAAATAAAGCAAATGATAGACCTACTTGTCCTTGAGCTAAAAAAGAAGGGGTTGGGGGGAAGAAAGAAAAGTGGACTAGTTCAACTACCTGAAGGAGCTTTTGTTTGGCATGGGCACAACATGAACGCATTCTTTCACATTAAGAACCAAGAGGAAGAAATTCATTCACCCTTATTATAGTGACGTAGCTGTGGCATTGATGTGTTTTTAACCTTGAATAATTGTTGTCTCTAAAGCTCCAAACAAGTTTTATCCTGTCCACAGGTCAGTTTTGTTACAAAGGCCAATTAGTGGTGCTACCTTAGCCTGCAGCAAAAAGCCAAGTAATGGTGGGGCATGCCTCATCCAGAGGTGATGAATAGCCTGTAGAGCTATAATTTGAGAAGGGGGAGGGGGGCCTTTGAAGCATTTACCTTACATGGAACTCCATTGTCACTGCAGGCTGTTTGATCTTTAAATAATTTACTTAATGATCTCACCATGGGAGCAATTGGCAGAACCAGATTAGGTTGTAAGGGCCTAATGGACATGGGAAAACTTAAAATTACTAGAAGAGAGGTATGTACAGAACTGATTTTTTTTCAGTGTAGATTCATGATTTATATAGGGGGGAAGCTATAAATTATAGTATTTGCTTGATGTATTCTGGCAGAGGAAACAAGAAAAAAAAATCCTGCATTTTGTGAATGTTTCAGGGAATTTTAATCCTTGCTCTTTTAGTCTTTGTGGTTTTGTTTTGCTTTTCCCTTAAAAGAGACAACCCAAGGAAATTATTGTTTTATAATAGATTAATGGGTCAGCAATAAAAAACCTTTGGCCATTGTGAATAGACTGTTGTTCAAAGGTCATGGTTAGCATAATATTTCATTTTTGATAAATAAAGGTTTGGAAAATCTGGGGCTGAAGCTTGTGAATGGGAAAAGTGTAGCATGACCTCTTTTACTCAGTAAATACTGTAAAATAGGAATTATTAGCTCACAGGAAAACTATGCTACGTTTTGAGGAAATGGAATTTGGGATATACTAAAATATTCTGAAGATATAAAACATTACTCATCAATTCACCCATTAATTATCTGCAGATAGAAATTGTTACTTTATATTGTGGTATTCCAGTCATGTGCATAGGAAACATTAACAATTCAAGAGAAAAATTAATAAGGCCTAAAAAGAATGAAAGATCTTCTAATATAATCACTCAGTATGTTCCTTTGCAAATAAATACCTTTATGTGAAACCAGAAGCATTAGGAAGAGTTTGGATCCTACATACATATTACATCCTATTTCTGAATCTTTCTATTGTACATAATTAAGGGCAAGCTCTCAGAGATATATATATATATAGCCGAAATCTCTATATAAATACAAATAGAAGGAACAGAAGTACTATTTTCTTAGTACATGTGAATAGCTTTTTAGAAAGTTGAAAAGATGGGCAGCTTATGGTCCCTTATCTGTAAGCAAGTGACACAGTGTCTCCTACTTGTTTTGATTCATGTCTTTATTTCTAAAGCTGAACTAAATTTCTCTTTTGAGAAATTTTAAGATTTCTTCAGGCTTCCTGCACTTTCTTTCCCTTTTTTCAGTACTGTTCTTCCTTTTCTGGGTCTCAAGTTGAATATAAGAAGAGAAGGAGAGCTCAAAAAAATCTCAGAGAACTAAACAGCAAAAAGGTAGCTTGTGATGGTTGAAAACAACAAAAATAAATTCTTTAGCTTTTCAAAAATATATCATAGAGACCACATTTCCTTCAGAAAGCTTTTTTATGGAATCTGTGCATAGAGGCTTCCCAGAGAAGTGTTTTTAACAGTAAACAGTCTTCTAATGCATGTGTTTTCACTGCAGATTTAAGCTAAGCACTTACCAGTGTTTCTAACCTCCATCTTCTTAGTATGCCAGACCTGTTACCTTCGACATGTGTTTTCAACCAGTACTTCCCTGCTTATCCTGGTGTTTACCTTGAAGTCCAGGAATCAACCTAGGATCTTCCAAGACTTCTACAGTTTAAACACTGATGTTGCAAACCTTGTTGTGCCTCATAAGGAACCCTGCTCAGTTCTCACTTCATCTGTCTACTGGATTAGTTCTTACTCATGTCCTAGACTAAAAGTAGATTTCCAGTGTTTATATTTCTGATAACCATTTCTGTCTCTTATTCCTCAATTTTACTTCAAAGCAATTTGTTTAACATTATTCAACCACAGCAAGAACTTGCTTTCTGGGACATACAGTCTAACTGGAGAATCCCATCCGAAAGATATTCCTTCTGGTTTCAGCTTAGCAAGTACCATGAGTTTGGAATACAATTAAAACAGAGGAGGCCTTCTTAGCAGTATCTCTGGAAATTTGTTGCTGAGAAAAAGTTAAAACTTTCAGAGCTTAAGGCAATCCTTTTTTATCTGCTTCTACTGTGACAGGTTTGATCTTGCAGGCTTTCTGGTTGAGCTTTTGGTTGATCCTTCACATTTCATGAATTTTTGGTGAAAAATAATTTGATTGACAGAGATGGTGGCAGGTCTGAGGAGACCTCAACAAAAGTGAGAATATAGGATCTGAGCAGTTCCTGAATAGATTTGTTAGTACAGTCTTCTCCCAGAAATGAATCCATTTAAGGTGAGTTAGGAGAAAAAAATAAAAAATACTGGAATTGATGCCATAGCTGAGTTAAATGGTAAAAGTAATCTATGTTATTTTTAAGAGCAAAATTAGAGTATAGATAGAAATGTATTGTAGACTGTAGACCAACCTCAGTCATTGGCATTGGAAAATAGTATTTAGGTATGCCAGGGTTACCTTTTTCTTAGTTGTAGCCTTAGCTCATAGTCTACACACGTCAATTCAATGGTTCCTTCTTCCATTCCAGTCATTATATTTTTGATCTAGGAGAACAAACTAGGGGCAAAAAGTAAAGCTAAAATTAACAATATATCAAAAGTAATATTTAATGGATTAGTACTAATGTAGTACTAATTAGTACTAATGAATTGATGCAAAACTGAAATTACATATTTAGCAACTATAAACATATAATTATTAAATTTACCTACGCATTCTGAAGTATTCAAAAAAATATGGTGTTAGGTCAGTTAGGCTGCTCTGATGTACTAATGTTACTGTTACCTCAGTGCTCCTGTCCCACTCTCCCAAGCACACCACCAAACATTTTTCTTTCTTTTTAAAAACCAAGCAATGTTAAATACATACAATGTTTTGTGAGCAATAATAGGCAGGTGTATTGAAATGAAATAAATGCTTGTAAAAATGGAAAAGGAACTATAACTTAAATGAATAGAATGGTCTAAGGAACAGATATTCCTACCTGATTTGAGGTCATGAGAATTGTTAGAATTTAATTTTACCAGAAATAGATAAGACATTACTATTTGGTGCTGCTAAGACGTGACCAAATTAATGAATACAAAATGCATATATATTTTTTTCATTGTCCAAAGGAAAAACAGGAATAAAAGGAAGAGAAAAAATACATCTGACTTCTCGAAACATATCGAAATATAGACGGAGTAAAGTGAAGGGAGTAGAGTATGATGCTGACCAGCTTCTGTATTTTTAAGAGATAAGGAGCTGCATACACCAGCACAAAAGCAAGCCCCACCACCCAGAGTTGGAACAGTTCTCTAGTGGGTATATATCTTGTAAATAGCTGAAGCAAACAGAACTTCTCCATATAAATTCTTTATTTTATTGTTAACTATTAAAAAAATAGCAAAGGCGCTTGGGAAGAACAGACACCTTTCAACAGAGCACATTGCAGAGAGTCCATATTGTAGAGCAGTTTTGGGGAGACTCCCAAAACACACAACATCATGAAGAGTATGTCTCAAAACCATAGTGCATTGCACAGGGTAAAGCACAAAAACTCAACCAGAGGTTCAGATATGCCTCCTCCATGTTACTCTATCATATTTCTATATAGTCATTCATAGCCAGTCTATATGAAAGGATTGAGAGGAGTATCTCTTTTCATTGCAGGTGGACAGCAGAGCAGAAGTTCTACTGAAGTGTCAAAAGGTTTCAAGTGGAAAATACTAGGTGAGTTTGCATGCTTTGTTGTTTTTTCTTTCCAAACCTTTTTGTACTACCAGATTCAGGCACAATGAAGGAAATGACCTTATATATTTTCTGAATATTAATCCAGGATACAAGCCTGTAAAAGCTAGGTTGGTCTAAATTTCAGTAAGCTTATGTAGTAGTATGTAACATTGTGTATTGAGGAAAATGATAAAAAAGATCATACTTGAAAAAGATACTTTCAGAAAATATATATTTTTAATTTGTCCATTCACTGTTATTCCAAAAATTTCCAATTAAATGGACAACCCAAGACAACTCCTTTTTTGTTATCCAGATAGGAATCTTGAATGTATAGCCGTTATATATTTACACTAGAGACAATTCTGGGTAAACACAATCCCTGAAGATATGAAACTGGGGCAAACTCAGATGTGCATAAACTGAAAAACTCTTCTCAAAGCAAGCAGAAGTTGTGCACGTTCACATGTAGCTGTCAGGCCTTATATAGAGCTGGGTGACATTTTTATTCAGATTAGTTAATGTGATGTTTGCGTATGTGCAAAAAAAAAATGTATTCATGGTAAACTGCCCCTTTAAATAGTTGTGTGATTTTAGTAATAATGACAGACATCATCATACACCCTTGATGACTGATATGCTCAGAGTTTTTAAAGAAGGCAGTCTGGAAACTTAACAAGCACTAGCAACCCTGACAGCATACCTGGGGTGAAAGATTTCCTCCAGGGGCAGGATCAGCCACCATTTGGCCTCTTCACTGAATCTGCCAATTAGTGCAGGGCATTATGGCATGTTTGTGTTGTGGCAGCTAGAGAAAGAGATCTGCCAAACTCATTCTATACAGAACCCCAAACATCCATTAGATGCAAGATGCTTTTCATCCTGATGAGTTGGATTCAGTTCAAACTAATGGCCAACTGATGAGAAAGTTCATTAACTCTGAAGCATTCAGTCCCTCAGGAGGTATAAGCTAAAAAAGTGGGGTCCTACAGATATACACAACATAACAGAAATGATGTTAAAATATTGAAATTACAAAGCCAAACACTTTGATACTAGGAAATGGGAGAATTAAATTTACACATAAAATTTTGTGCTGTCTCCTTCTGCACATGCATTATAATGCAGTCTTTAATTGTATCCTGTCATTTCTACTTTTCCCCACGTGTACCCAAGGACCATGAATCCTCAAAACCAACTTCTTCCAATGAATATGATGAAGTGAATGATATGTGCTCTGTCATGTTAAAGATCCAGGTGCTGCTATTGCTGGAAATCTATTTTATGATATTGGTGCAATAGATGTTGTATGAAAACTGGAAATGCAGTTAGGTAAGAGTATTTACAGCAGACATCCACAAATAACAGAAGGAAAGCCTGTGAATGCACAATGCTTTTCTATCTTTCTGTTCACATATTCTAAGTGTTTATTCTTCTTAAGTGCTGTGTGTCCCTGTATTTTGGAATGTAATTGCTGAAGATATCTCAAAGTCGTGGAGAAACCAGAATCCTAAAAATTACCCTTTCTTTGGAGCATCTTTTCTTTATGTATCATGTAATATAAAGTTTTAATGGGGAAAAGTCTAAAAGCAAGGCATGATGTAGAGTCTGGTGCCACTGGAAAAAATTTCCCAAGTTGGCTTCTGATAGCCACCACAAGTTGAACAATTTAAACCTTTTTTTTTTACCATATCATTTTATGCAAAAAGAGGAGTGCATTTATGTGAGCAAAGGCATCACGTACAGAGACACAGGAGCATAAGGTAAAGTAAGATTCTGCTATGTAAGAGTTAAAAGGGAACTCACGGTAGCTACAACTGCAGAGATTATTTTCTTCTTACATTGTCAAAGCTATTGTGGTATGCATAGGATTATCCAGCCATAGCTGCCCTGTGTAACATGGAAATGAGAAAAGATCATAAATAATAATAATTAAAAAATTACATAAGTAGACATTTACTACAGTTCTGTGCTTAGACTCTGCTATATCTCTGCTTTGCTTCATCAGGGAGCTCAAGAGCTTGTACAAGGCAGCACTGAGTTATGGAATGTTCCTTTACTTACAGGTGCTCCCAAATAGTGCTGACACCAAGACAAAAGAAGTCCTTTCTGCTGCAATGTGGATATATGTGTCAAGTGTTCCTTAATCACAATGTAAAGATGGTGCGCACAACCTCTGAGAGTACAGCAGTCCATGCATTTAAGCCACAGGAAATGGCAGAAGAAGAGTGAGATGAAAAAAACCTCCTTTTTCAACAAACTATGCAGCCACCCCAAGCTCCCTCATGGCTTTCCCACAACTCTGAATGCCTGTTCTAGGTCATGCTTATTTTATTAAAATCTCTCGTCTTTACTAGGAGACAAAAATTTTATACGTGCATTTCTAAAATAAAAAAAAAACTGAAATACAGATTAAACTGCTGACTTCATAGACTGTTCTCTCAGCCATGCAAATATGCCAGTCCTTGACCTTTAATACATCTCCATTTCTATTTTAATGTGTATATATTTTTGTAGTATCAGTAAATGTATTCTCATGTGTTAGTTGCCCAAACAGAAGCAAAGTATAATCCTGAAAGTCACCAGAAGCTTTAAAGCTTTATCTAAAAGCTTTAAGGTATGTTTGTAGAGTTTATCGAGGAAAGAGGAGAATTATTAAAAATCACTGATTATCTCTTATCATATATCACATCATTAAGGTCTATCCAAATGAAGTTTATGTGAAGTGCAATTTACAGGGTGTTTTAAAATTCAGGCTTATTTATCAGTGAATTAGTAGCTTCTGAGTTTGATTTCATCTTAAATATATTTCTAAAGATTTATGTTTTTAAGTTAATAAAAAATTGTCAGATTAATGAGACATTTATTCACTGGTTTGGATATTCACAGAGGGGTCACTGATAGGGCACTATGCTGCCTGAGGTATGATGATGGTGTATTGTTTTAGTCTCTCCTGGTCTAGTCAAGGCCTGTGTGAGAATGTATTTGTACACACTTGGTTTTTTAGTCAACGTTTTTCTTTTTATATCTTCCTATCTTCTTTCCCTGTAGATCTCCATACAATAGTTTTTCCCTTTTATCTTGTTCAATGTAAGAGATATAGCACCTAGATAAAGTGTGCCTGTTGCACATCATGTTCATATGACTGTTTGATCTGAACTTATGCACCGATGTAAGAATTGGTGCAGTGTGGGATGTACCCTCTTGTGGGCAAACAGAATTTTACAATTTTCTCTGATATATGCCAACTCCAGCCCGATTTCTTTTGGAGATCTCTTTGTGATTAAAAAAAAATAGAATCAAACAAATATACAGGGCTGGCAACAGGATTTTGAGACTTTGATATACAAAACTGGCTAGCTGTGCTCCCACTGAGCATCTATGGAGGAGCCCATAAAAGATCCTAAGAGCTGTGACATGCAGCACTGCAAGAGCTAAGACTTAGCTGGCTGCTTGGCTTCTGGTCAAAAGCTTTTAGCCATTTTATGTGGAAGATGCTTGTAAAGAAGGGATAAACAGTGACAGGAAGGGAGTGGGGTGACTCCAGCTCCTCTGTTATGCCTGTCTTCTGCTTGCCATGCGCTACTGGTTTTCTTTAGCCCCACAGTCCTGTGGGGTGAATAATCAGCCCATCAGAAAGCTTTATCCATTGTGCAGGGTCTGCGAGTGTGACTGAACTGCTGTAGTGCGCGGCAGCGGGAGACTGGTGACATTTCCCTGTTGGCTGTCAGGCAAGCAGAGCCCCAGCCCCACCAGGCAGCACGGTGCAAGGACGTGTTCTCTGTCCTGTGCTCCAGCCCTGGCAGACGCTCACCTGTTCCTGGATGGGCGAGAGGTGGTGCAGTTGGAGCAATTTTGTTTTCCAGTATCTAATAACCTGCTTTTGTCATTTAAATCATGGGATTAATTCTACTTATAAACCTTCCTTCTAATTTGTGCAGCAATTATATATCATTTTAATTTTAAGCTGCTAAATATCCTGAAGGAGCTATCTCTCCTTGATTGAATGCACTTTGCCACATATGAAAATATTTAGCTTCATTTCATCATTTTTGTATTAAAAGATAAATAGCTATGGGATATTAGGCATGTTTAAACATTTATAAATGTTTTCATTGATTTAAATTTATGCCAATGTTATCTTGATTGAACTAACTAAAAATGACTCCAGAAAGGTGTTCATTTGAATGAGTCTGCACTAAGAAAAAATAAAATCTGTACATTTGAGCAGCTCCTTGTCTTTTAAAACTGCTTCTCATATAGCTAAAAATTCAGAGGATCACAGAATGAAGTTGGAAGGCAGCTTTGCAGATAGCCTCGTCCAAGCCCCTGCTCAGAGCAAGGTAAACCTGTTTACTCAGAGCACGCTGTGTTTCACTTTGCTCGCGTTGCCTCTTGTCCTGTCACTGCACACCACCAAGTCTGGCTCCATTTTCTTTCGCACTTCTCTCTCCCAGCCCTTCCCTTGACCCTCAAATCAGGTATCTGGGATTAATAAGATCCTCATTGAGCCTTCTCCAGTCTCATCTCTCCACATATGAGAGAGAGCCCAGTCGCGTAAGTCATCTCTGTGGCCTTTTGCTGGACTCACTCCAGTAAGTTGATGTCTCTCTCGCACTACGGAGCCCAGAACCGGACACAGCACAGTTGCACCTTGCGCAGGCACGGACTCAGTCCTCCTGTTCCTTCGTTAGGAATGAACCCGTAGTTCCCAGACGCTTACCTCCTTCAAGAGGCTTTTAGTGCATGCACAAAGGACACTTCCTTTCAGCGTGAATCCCCGAGGTCAGCTGGGCGCTGCAACCGAGAAGACAGTCTTCGAGCCCAACATTGGGCACCATTTGCGGGCATATTGAGGCGCAGGGTCCCCAAGATGGTGAAGAAGGACCTTTATCGAGGGTTAAACACAACCTATGGGGCAGGTCCCAGCCTGCCCGGCAACACGCGCAGACCGGCAACCAGCCAATCAGCGAGGTGATCGCGCGCCACCCACGCGAGGCCGCCCAATGAGCTGCCTGGCCACGCGCTGGCCGCGTGGCTGCAGCTCCCGCCAATGCCGCTCAGCCCCCGGGGCTGCCGAGGAGACGCTGCCCCTCGATGGCCCCGGACCGGCTGCCCCGCATCCCCCGTGTTCGCTTTGGGCACTGCGGTTCCGGGGAGGATAATGGGCAAAGGGAGGAGGAGGCCGCTGCTAGCACCGGTCAGACCCATCGCGCAAGAATCCTCCGCAAGTGTGGACGTGTTGGGGACACAAGCATCCCCTCGCCCCCATGTTACCAGTGGTACTGCTTTTTCCCATTGACCAGTCCCTGGGTCCCGCACCTCCACCATGGCCTCATTAGGTCGGACTGGTTCTTTTCCACCAAAATGCCTCAGTATTCACAGGACCTTGTCTGCCTTCCTTATTCTCATGGTAGGATATTTGCCATCGCAGAATCTGTGCTTCCACCAACCCACCCCCCAGGGAAGCAGTAAGAACCACTGAGAAACTCCTTTATAAGTTGATTATCAGTCCATTTGGAGATATTCATCATTCCCACAGTCCATAGTGGGTGGTTTCCAACAGCAACTGGTTTACAGATGGAAGAAAATTTCTTTTGTGGTGTGCATTTCTTCCTCCTTAATTCTTCTAAAAGGCATCTTCATCAATTCTTCCCGTTTCCACAGCTGTTCCAGGTTATGGGGCTTAAATGGTGATCCTGGTAGTGGCTGGCAAGAGATGTCACTCTAAGGGGAAGCCCTGAACCTGTATTCAGGATGGCTGCATAACAGAGGTGTCAGTATAACCGCTTCATATTCACAACGTGTGACTTTGCTGCGGAGAGGATCTCGTGCTTAGCTGGTGGATGGCAGATGTACATCACTGTGCTTGAGGAGGGTAGGTTTTGTCTGAAGCTACAAGTTGCACCATTTCCCATTTCTACAGGATAGTGCATGGTCATCTGCTCTTCTATATTTTTGTACGTATCTCTTTTACACTCTCTTCTGGATTTTCCTTTTCTTCTTGAACTGGTCCTGACAGTGGGTTCTTTATCACCAAACTCCCGACACGGTATTCTTGGACGTTTACTTCCTGACCAGTTTCTTCCTCTTCTTAACACCGCGTTCCAGCAGTTCTCCCGCAGCAGGAGTCTCCCGCTTGCAGTCCCGCCCCTGCCCCTCGCTGCGGCTG
>JAWLRI010000169.1:5142402-5162624 GCA_034781795.1 Crypturellus tataupa | reverse complement strand
TGACATCCATACCTTGGTCCTAATGCTCAAAATTGTTTTCAGGCCAGTCATTAGCTGTGCTTATTCAAGAAAATACAGCTTAGAGAAAAAAAGATGAAGCACTTTTGAAAGGGCTAAAGACCAAAAGGTTGTAGTTACAGGGTGACTTTCAGAAATGATGGGTTACTGAGGCTTTCAGCTATAATCAAAATGGGGAGTGATGATGAAAATTAAAAACAAAAAAAAAGAATTGTTTTATTCAGGTTTTTCAGGTGCTTATCAGAACAGTAATGACCTTTATGGAACACTCTGGCGTCCCTCATTTGATGATCCAGTTTATGCAGAAAGTGTCTGTATCTTCTAGTAATGGTGACTGTAAGGATCAGCCATGGAGTTCAAACCAGACTCCAGAACAGAACAGGCAAGTTAGCTTTGGAAGGCACAGCCACTGCCTTTAGCCTCCCCTTTCAAGCATTCAGAAAGAACCATAAACAAAAACACAGTTTGGATATGAGCATACAAATTAACTGCAGGCATGTTCTTTATGTATTTAGCCAAACATTTCTAAAAGAGGTGCGACTCCTTTAATTAATATTCCCAGAATTTCAAAATGCTTAATATAATTTGAATACAGAGTAAAATTCAATAAGTACTATAAACTGCTTAAAATTATACTCTAAATAATTTTTATACTTATTGGTAGGCTTATGCATAATAAATCTATGAAAACAATAGCAAAATACTATTTTTTTCCCTTCAAACATTTTTAATTTTCATCCTGCCATTGCTGGTTTTGGATTGAACTGAAGCATGAGACGTTTAAAGGAAACATAATTGAACTTGTTGAAATAATTTCTTTGAGAGTTAAAAGAAAGAAAAGTCAAAGAACACATTAGAAGTCAAAGTTGCAAGGACGTCAGGGAACAGATTACCTTTCAAGTTTTTAAAAAGCAGCATATAAATATTGTTCGTTTCCTCGTAAATAGCAATCATAGGCATAAAATGAGAGTGAGCTATAAAAATAAATAAATAAAGGCAAAATCTATTCCATTTAAATCCTAGGAACTTTAATGTTGTGGAACACTGTTGGACTGCTTCGGTTTTGTAAGCGCTTTATCCTGGCTGAAAGGTGAAATTAGTAGCTTTCGGAAAACCCTGGGAAGCTATTGTGTCAATGCCGCACTCGGGAGACCTCTGTTTGATTCCAGTGCCACTGGTTTACATGAGCACTGCAATCAGCAGTATTAAAAGTGAGTTTGTGAATTATGATGTATGAAGCAATAAAGAGGCTTGCACACAAAAGGACTGAATGGAGTTTTATAGACATCTATAGGAATATAACAATGTCAAATATACCAAATAATGCAGCTGAATTCAGCAAAATTAAAGTAACCAGCCTGGCAAAGAAACTGGGGAGAGAGGAGGAATGAGAGGAGATTATCAAAATAAAAGAATTAATTAATAAAATTTATTGTAAATTTCAATCAAAAGCTGAATAATGCACCGAAATATAAATACTCCAAAGAATAGCATATTAAGTGTGTCTTTACAAAATTGCTGCTACACTCACAGATTTCTGCACTTTAACACGCTGCAAAAACTGTTGCATTTTTAGTGTCTCAAGGTATTGCTTTAATTTGTGGAGAGATTACCTCACCACGCATTACACCAGGAAGAAGACAGATGGCAATTTACACAGCGTGGTCACTTGGCTTCCTTTTATTCTTTCTTTCCTTCTTTTAAAGATGCCAGCAAAGTTGCCTGAGAAAATTTATAATCGCGGATTAGATTGTGGTCTTTGTTGCATGCACGTCAGCTTAAAGCAACTTTACTTAGATAGCTGGTCTGTTGTTGAGATTGTTTATAGCTTTTATATTTTTTCCCAACATGGAGCAGTTGAAAGCGTGGTAGTAAACCATCTGAGAACACCTGTGTTGGAGTAATTGCATTTTTGCTGCTGTGCTAAGGCATAGAGGTATCATATTCTAAAGATCATTATCATAAATGATAAGAAATAAAATAATCTTTCTGCTGTGTGATGAGGTTTATGATAATATCCCTAGACAATTCATTAGTTTAAACTGACATGAAAATCAATTAATTTTAATAGGGAATAACAGATTATGTGTTTAATAATTCATCTAATTTCATGAGGCAAAGTGAATTAGACAATGCAATGTAAATCTAATAGCAGTCGTAACCACATAATTTGACTGTTTGTCAAGAGCAAAGCATAGTGAAATGATCAAGAATTACAGAGAGGGAAAAACATTAATTGTGTGCAAACTGAGTGACAGTTTCTTGTAACCCTAAAAGCCTGCGAGTTCAGTGTAATTATTTCTATTAGATCTTACTTTAAAACTGTCCTATGTCATTAATTATGTATTCATATTAAGTGGACAAATTAATAAATAACACAAAATAACTTTCCTGGGCTTTCAATTTAGAGATACTGTTCAATTCTAGCAATACTGTGAAACTGTGTGAAAATTGTTTTAACAGTCTGCATTAATTAAACAATAATGACCCAAAGAGCAGGCATTTTCTGCCTGTTCGTGACCAGTTGGAAGAGCTGAGGGCCTGGAGTAGAGCAAGGGCCTCCTAACCTGCTCGGTCGCTGCTGCTGTTAATCGAAACCCTGGTAATTGTCTTGTTTTTCCACGCAGGAAGACCAGGCGCGTGCTTTAGTTTGACTGGCACTTATTCCAGACTGAGGAAAGCAACGCAACAGAAAAGGACAGAAGTTGAGTCGCACAGGGCTGTGCAAAGAGCATCTCCCAGATGGCGCAAGCCATTGACTCTACCTCACAAAATGGCAGCCGCAGGCGGTGGGCTGCTTAAAATACGTTGTTGCCAGCAGACAGAAAGATCATGGCAGCCACGGCTTGCATGTCATAGGCCGCATGGCTGAGTTTAAGCACTAGCGCAACAGAAAGAGATTGTCCTTGTACGTGTTGGAAGATATATATGCTGAAATACGTGTTGCCATGGATACCGGTCTCTGCTTGGAGCCCTGGTCCCTGCCTCGCGCCTGATGGACACTCTCATGGCTTGACTGTCGTGGAGTTAAGAAGCATCACACCTAGGTGTGTTAATCGGAAACAAATCAACAAAAAAAAGCCTGAGACCCAAAGTAATTCATTTTCCACAACAAAATGCAGGAGTGTCATAATTTCTGCGGTGCTTTTCGTCAAAGAAAAAGTCTTGTTAGGGTGACTATGGTCAAAACAAGTGGCCTCACCGCTTTTAAGTGGAACACGTGCTCCAACATCTCTCACCTTTGGCAGTCGTTGGGTATAGAAGAGCGTGCAACAAGGCAGAATAGCATCAGCACCAATGTAAAAGAGTGAGAGCGAAGCAGCCCTCTTTACCAAACAGATGGCCGTTGTTGACTGCCTGCATGGTCAGCCAGGAGAGGGAAACACCCGCAACTCCTCCTTGCGGAAAGCCTCGGGCAGCGGTTTTGGAGCACTGAACAGACGCGGTGGCTGGACATCATTTAGGGACTACAAATCCAAACAGGATAAAAAACATACTCATATCTAGGGCTGAAAGGGTTTCTGAGCACTTCTCTAGCAAGGTAAGATACTATCCTTTCTTCATCCTAAATTTTTCTCTTTCCTGCTCTATGCCTGCCTTTCAGCCCAGCAGCATTGCCTATTCCTCGAATAGGAAAGAAAAGAAAGAAAAACCGCTTGCACAGCTGATGGCTCAGACTTGCACTGACTGCCACCAAACCTTAGTGCTGGTTCTGGAAGTAAGGAGAGAAAGAAAAACTTTAAGTTCCTAGGTCTTCTGCTGCTGTGGTTTTGGGGACACGGTAAGAGGAGAAAGCAAACAGCAGCTGCGGCGCCTGCACGTGGCCTACAAGGCTTTCTTCTGGGTTGAGAAATCTGTCGGTCACGTGTGGGGAAGCACAGCACAGAGCTGAAATAGGACGACAATATGCGTGTAGGCTGAGCAAAGAAGAAAAGGAAAACAGATTTTGGAAATGTAAAGTAGGTCCTCATTAATCGGAGAAGTAGTTGTCTTATCTAGCATCTAGCAAGCTGCTTTTTTATATATTTTTATTTTTTATTTTTTTTCCAGCATGGGCCAAGGAGCACAGCAGAATGAGAATCTTGCTAAAATGTGCATGCGCGTTTGATTCACTTTCTTGTATGTTTCTGCTTAAAACAGTGCAATAGGTGCAGTGACTCAAAGGTCATCAGAAAAATTTCCATAGTAGTCCTGTGAAATACCAGTTTCACCAAAACTTTCAAAACAGACTCTCAAAAACTATCTTGATGTTCCTGGGACACCTATTGCCACAAATGTCCTTGTCATTCAATTAATGCTTTCTGTCTAAGAAAGCTCTGTAACTAAGTAATCACAAGGTCCTGTTTGGATGGATCTGTTTTGGTCATCTCCTAACACCAGTCCACTACGTGGTGAGAGCTTAGCAGACAAGCTAATACAGAGAGCTAATATTCTGTTTCCATAAAGAGGAATTTGGGGATACTCTCATAAAAACTAAATATTAATAAAAATAAAGGAATATAAATGTGGGGTTTTTTTTAAGTTTCAATTTCTAATCACTTCTGCTACTTACTGATTCATGTTGTAATGCAGTGAACTAGCTAAAAAACCCCACATGTATTCAAACTATGCCTGGCACAGCCTCAGAAACAATTTGTCTTAGCTAAGTGAGTGCACTTAAGCAACTTTGTCATTAAGTGCTTGGCATTTGCATGTTTATGTTATTTTCTCAAGTCAGTTAGTAAAATTGGAGTTCATGGAAGAGAAAATTGATACCAGCTAAACTGACATTGTCAAAAGCAAACCTTGGAAATCTGGAAAACAAAAATACCTCACATATCAATAAGGCATGAAGTCAAGGCCAAAGATTTTAATTAGAAAGGCGAAAATGTGATAATTAGTGCTCTAATTCAATCCTTGCAGCCTTAATGCAGCCTAATGCATAAAGTCATTCTAAAATTTAGCACTAGAGTATATGCAGAAAGTATGACTAAATTATCTAAAAGTCCTTAAGGAATTTAAAATAAACGTTAATAAACATTATTGGTTTACAATGAATGCCTAGATGCATTCATAGCAATGCATTAATTAAGTTTAGAAAAATTGTATGAAGTCAGTTTCAGTAGATTCCTATTGATTCTCCTAGTTAATAAAGAGTTAAGGAATGAAGTGAGTTTTCTAAAAATTGTGAGTGCTTTAAAGGTGCTAGAAAGGAAAAGCATAGTACTAAGTGGTCATGTGGCTAGTGCCATTCATCTTGGTAGTGACTATCTGTCAAAAGTGGCAAAAGCCCCTGTTAACAGCCCTGACCTGTGCTGTAATGAAGGGAGAGTGCACAGCAAAGTGTCCATTATCAGGCAGTTGGGAGCAGTAAATTGGTGCAGTTTGCTTCAATCTTGCAGCAAGTTGAGATGTAAGATAGGTGGGGATCAGCAAGCGGCAATTTTATCCTATGATCATTTTTGTCAGATCACATCAGAGTGGGAACTTAGTCAGATTCATGATTTCAATTAAACAAGTCCCCTCATTAAGTGATCACTGCCACAGATATCTTCTCTGGTCCTTATTTATAATCATGTAAACACATCTGCTAATATTTGGACAGGAAGTAGTGATGGAGCAGCAGTAAGGCAGATGATAACACATTAAGGTGGTAGCCAGGTACAATCAAACAAAACTTGCACTCTCTCAGCAGGGCTAGTACCTTGCAATAAGATAGGCCACCTATGTTACTTATACACTAAACTACAGTGCTTACATATAATTCTAACTAGGAAAATCCATTTAAAATTGTTTACTAAAAAAACACCACAAAACAACAAAGGTAAAATTTCCTCTATATTAAATCACATACAAATGAATCAGTGCCATATTCCTGGACACTAAACACAAAAACCCAGGTAATGTTTAATGTCTACTACTGGGTACACAAAGCTGAAAACACTCTGAATGAACCCTGAAACTATCAGGCAGACTTAACCCTTAAGGACCCTTCAGTAAATTAGACAAGCAAACTGGAGACAAATGTACTTGTCTCAGACACTCATCCCTCGTTTTTCTGCAGCAAAAGCCTTTCACATTATCCCATCTGCTTTCCAGGCATTGAATATACTTCTCTAATCACACTTCATCTCTGTTGCTAGGTCATTTCTACTCCATAATATGGAGGGGAAATTAGAATAATTTTATGTACATTCCTGTAATTTCATGTTATTCTGTGTAACATTCTACCACACCCCTCTACTAAATCCTTCCCCTATTGCAAAACACACTTGCCTACTCTGCTACCTCTCAGACACAGAAAAGGATGGGATGATGAGAGGAGAGGTAAAGCTCATGTCCAAGAAACCTTGGACACTGTACTGGAAGGGACCACAATGCTGTTTGTTCTGAGTAGTACCATTCCCCAAAGACCTACCCCAGACACCTCCCACACCCTGGAATCTCATTTCTCACTCTGAATTAGTCTATATCAATACATGTAATATGTAACTGCAAATGAAGAACACAGTTTCTGCTATACGTTGTTAGAGGTCAACTGGAAATACAAATTTCTACATTCTAAAATGATTCTGTAAGCTTTGAAAAGTTTTCTTAATACCTTGCCTATTGCAGCAGATTCCTGTCTTGTCTGGATTCTCTTTTAGCTGCTGATTTTTTTTGTTGTTGTTGATGATGTTTTCAGTTTCATGAAATTTAATTCAGAACGTGCTAAGACAAAATGTGGAAAATCATTGTTTCTTGTTTGCTTTTTGCATTCCTCAGAAAAGCTCCAGCAGCATGCCGAAAGACAACTACTCCAACCACAAGCTTTCAAAGCTGAATCAGTTCTATCACTAAAGCCATTATGAACAGAAGCTACTTCAACAGGAGCACCTAAGCCCTGACAGCTCTAAAAGTAAGCTGTGCTGAGCATTTCATCTTCGGATGCTGCACTTACCAAACACTCTATGTGCTATTGGGCTCTGAATAGCAGTGCCTGTAGCTGAGCTTTTTCCTTAGCTCACAGCAGCATTTATTGCCTCCTCCTATCTTCTGCTTAACTTTTGAGCTGAGGTAGCAGCAGCCTCCTGCAGTGCTGCGGGTTTTATGTGCTGCTGAGCTGTTTGTTGCAAGAGGTACATATGTTTAGAAAGAAAAAAAACAACTCTTTCAGCAGCAAAATAGTACATAAACCTGAATGTGATCTTCTTACTATACACTATGATGACATAATTAGAAGCTTGGATAGAAAAGTTCAATTTGGGGACAAAATTTATCACACTAGATGGCATTATCTGGTGTTTTGTAAAATCTTGGCATTCAAATTCTACAATGGTTGGTCTCAGCACCTTTAATAATGCTCTTTTACCACAGTTGGCAGTGATGCATGCAAAGGCATGTAGTATGTTTACACTAGGATGTTGGTTTAATTCCTGCCTATTTCTGTTTCCCTTATAAGCTGAGACAAGGCTGTCTTGCCTTCTTGAAACAGGTACAAATTCTGCTCGTAAATTAGCACAGATTACAGAATGGAACAAGGAGAGAACTGTATTTGACACTTTTACTTATCTTGGCCTTTTTTTTGATTTGATATGAGAAGCAGCATAGGAAGATGACATCTCAGATCTGAGATGGATGACAGAAGAGTATTTTGGCCCTTTGGAGTCCTCATCGGCTAATGAGCTGTTAGGAGCAATGAATTTTCAAGCAGGACTCATCCTGTGCTGGGAAATGCATACAAAAGATTGGGAGATGGTAAAAAATAGAGAAGATAGAAGCAGATAAAAGATGCCTTCCTGGAAGAGCATAGTAGTTGGAGGATTCTGTGAAATATTTTGTGTTCTGTAAACTTGGATGTCTGTCCTTCATAGCTTGGAAAATTTTCATTCCCAGACCGGGACTCTGTTGTATTAGGTAGCATTCAGATGCAAATCAGCAACATTGAAGAGTAAGTACGGGATATGTAGTAACAAAGCCAGAGGAGATTTACTAATGTTAATAGACTCTTCTGGATTGCATTATTTTTATTTTAATTTAATCAGGTGAGGTAACAGTACTTATAATTGTATTGTGATTTGTCTTAGAGAATATTGTGTTACATTTTGTGGTGTGCTCACAATTTCACTTTAAGACACTTAAAGCAGCAGTACGTCTATTATCACATTAAAGTACACAATTTTCATAATATTCACAGATAATGTGTTAAAGTATGAATATCTGCTTTGATAGTCTGATTTTGGTTCCACCTAATTCACTTTGCGATCATCAAACAGTTTGTGTCACAGTCAATCTTCAGAAACAGACTGTACAAGTCAAGTTAAAGATGACAAGCTGAACCTGCTGCAAGACTTGCTTAAAGTGTTGAGCTGTAAATTTATCTTCAAAAAGAACAGAAGAAATGCCAAACTGCTAGAAGCAGTTCTTCTTATGAAGAAGTTCCTCATTTATTTGGAGAGGTTGCATGCTTTGCAGTGTTCTTTTTACTTGAAAGAATTTACCTTTTGTTTTTTAGAAGCATTTTGCAAAGGGGATGGAATGCAAAATATTTACTACTAAAGGTCTGTCTTAATTTAAGGTTAGAGCATTCACTGACTTTTAAAATTGGTTACTGTAAATAAATCCCCCCTTCCTCATAAGAAGCATTCTGCCTCCCACCACTCCTGTGCTTCTGTGCGATTTTGCCTTCCCTTGTTGGCAGGACCTTCAGCACTGTAAGAAAACCTGTGCGACCTGATGAGTCACTGCGGCTTTTGTGATAGAACCCTACTGAACAGTACAGTGATAGCATGGCACTCTTTTCCTGCTAAATATAACTAGGAAAAGATTTCATATGCTTTAAAAGTAATCAATGTGTGCTAGTACTATAGTATATCATGAACAACAGTAGTTTACACTTCCGTGCTACCTGTTATTTTGGCAGCCCAAAACCTGGATTAGGGTAAAGTCCTACACCCTGTACTCACTGCCTCAAGGATAAGACAGGCTGGCTCCCAACCCATTCCCCAACCATTTCTCTTTTCCCCACATTTGGTTGCTTCTTTTCCCCACTCCAGCTTTTTTGTCAGTTTATGCTGAGTTCAAGCAGCTTCCCAGCACAGGAGCCTTGCGGAAAAGGTGGTTCCTGCCTTGAAGCAGTGGTGGGGAAGAGTGCAGGACCTCCTTTTTATCCAGTGACTAGTTATTTGACTAGCTATTTAGCCTGTAAAAGTAGACTGGCCTTTTGCCTGGATGGTAATGCAGAGCTAAAATTGTGTTGCTCTCAGAGAGACAATGGTGAATCATAGATGTTGAAATTACCTTTTACATGCCAGGTAAAAATCGTTTTAGGAGAGGTTGGCACCATCTGTTACTAACAGTAAAACTTCACTTCCCACAACCTATTGACTAAAACAAATATCTGAAGGGGGGAAAAGCTGCTATTTTTTCTCCCTGCCCTGGGGAGGAGGAAGTAAAGGGAAATATAATTGTCCACATTAGTTGATACGTAAGCATAACTGTAATTTTGGAAAGGGGGTATGTTTGCCTTAAAAATGTGTAAATCAGCTTGAAACTGAATGAAACAGGTGGCAAACCACCTGTACATAATGATTAACTGTGCTTATGCAATAATTTATGTGAAAATGCTGTCAAACCCTGATAACCTCACATCTGCTACTTCTGCAATATTGTGTAATATATTTTTATGTATTGTTGCTTTGAAAAAAAAATCAGTATTGTTGACCTCTATCCCCTTTTCACAATACTGAACTGAAATGTTTATAGTGGAAAGTTCAGTGCTCTGCCTATTGCCACCAATTCTCAAGTATATTATCTGTCCATATTTGATCATTTAAGTCAAAAATTCTGAACTTTTAAGTACTGTGAAATACCTCAACTACAACAATAGACACTTAGATTTTTAGCATTAATATGCTGTTAAAATTTTATTACATATATATATATATATATTTAAATTTACCACCCTGCTTACAGTTACAGTCATATTGGAATTTGCTTTAACTTTGATATTATTTTACACAAAACTTTTCAGTCTTTATTTAAATTTTATTTTGTGCTTGTAAAATCAAGGCAGATGCTTGTTGCATGCTACTTGAAACAAAAAAAAAAAACCCTTTAACTCAATTGATTACAGTCAATTAGTTAGTAATTAGTTAGTACAAACTGAAGCAAAGTCAGAATCATATTTTGCGATGTGCTCCTATCTGCTACTTAAATCTGCACAACATGAATATAAAGTATTAGTACTCATGTATGTACTTTGGCTGCTATCCCACTCTTTGTCTTCATCCCACTCTACACAGAAAGAGTGATGAAGCTTTGGATGAAGCTCCCTGGCTGCCCAGGGAAGTGGTGGAGTCACCGTGCCTGGCAGTGTTCAAGAAGTGTGTAGATGAGGCACTTAGGGACGTGGTTTAGCAGGCAGGGTGTTGAAGGACTCGATGATCTTGAAGGTCTTTTCCAACCATAGTGATTCTATGATTCTATGATTCTATTATTCATTTCTATCACTTAAGTGACAGGATATACAGGAACTCCTCAAAGTGGCATTTTCCATTCATCACTCTAAGGTGAGAAGGTACTTGGGTAAGGTAGAGAGAACAACACATTATTTTTAGTATTTGCTGCATCCATCCCAGAGACTTTCAGAATACTACCTAAACTACATAAATCTTTTTAAAAGTATCATATTTATGTAAACATTTTCTTATTTAATATACTACTTGCTATGCTGATTTTTTTGCTAATTGCATTTTCCCTTTGTTAGTCTTCATTGGCAACAAATATTTTAACCAGGATTCTCATGATTGTTCAAGCAGGGAAATAGTTTTGACTGAGGGCAATGATACAAAGACTGAAATGACAACCTTGATTCTTGATTTTCCTACATCATCTACAGAAGGTTATTCACTCTATGCTGTAGTAGGTACCCAGAACATTAGGATTTGTTGCCCTTTGAGGTGCCTTTCTATTGATTGCAGAAGGAGGAAGATCCTGGAGTAGTAACCTTATTTTTAGACAGCCAGTGATGGATGAGATGAATCCTACCTTCAGTGAGTAAATATCTGTGGGACAGACCGTTAGACTCACTCTAACAGCATGCAAGCCTAAATCATGAGAAGCTCCACTGTAGTAAGTAGGCATTCACAGCTGCAAAGTATATTAAAATCTAGTTTGTGTTTTTAAAAGTGCATTCATGTTGTTGAGAACTTAATTTAAATTATTAGTATCTCTGTGTACCTTTGAAAAATTAAAAATTGTATTGCCACGCTAGCTTATAGAGATAAAAGCTTCTCTTCAGCTGAACTGAAAGTCTAGTTTGGGAGCATTGCAATATTTTTTTGTAGCCATTTATTTATCTTTGTTTATACATTTTCTTTATGTATATCAAACAAGCATTACAGCTTTGTGAACAGCACTCCATTATGCTCATAACATGATAGAGTTTAGCTAATCTTTTCACATTCTTTCTCCAATGGTCCTATATTATTTTCATGGGAGAAAAGATAAGGAAGAAAGCACCCATTACAATGAATACAATCCTATTATAAGGAAATAGTCCTATTACAAAGAAATAAATTAGTGCACAAAGCCCTCAAAGTTAAAATTCTATTTGGAACTCCCACAAGATCTCAAATGTTCACAAATGCGTTTTAATAGCTTCTTGAGAAGAAAAAAACGTTACTGAAATAAAAAATTCTATTGCAAGGAGCTTTGATTTGCAGAGTAGAAAGAATAGGGTCTGAACAATATTCCAGTTTTACAGCTGGCCCAACACAGAGCAGATGGCTTCTTGGATGGAAATATCTGGAATTATCATAGTTCTTTTGATCACAGATTTTTTTCCTCCTTCTTTTGGAGGCACAAGAAGCTTTCAGGCAAAGGATTCTTATTATATAAGATGTCTCAGTTCACAGTCTTTACTGCAAATTAGCTTTAAAAAAAAAACAAAGTCTCGCCAAGCTATAACATTGCAAAAAGAAAATATTTGTGTTGAAATGAATGTTTCACTCATTTGCTTAGAATTCTGTCTGTTCCATTTAATGGCAGAAGGCCCCAAGTCCTACCAAAGTTTTATGTTAAGCAATCTTAAGTGATCATCTTAATCGCTTAAGCGAGTTATCTTAAGCGATTCATAGGACCTAGGGAAAGCCCTTGTAGAAAACTGAATCCCAGCTCTTGTGTCAGTCATTAGCGTCATTAGACTTTTTTTTTTCAAATATATGTTTTAATCTTTCAGCATCTGTGAATGATTCTTTCTATGAAATCAGAACTGGTTTGTTATGAAAAGAAATTATTTCCTTATCGCACAAAACATAAATATGTGTTCACTAAAATTTCTCGTACATGATTGATTACATTTTCATGATAGTCTGTATGCCTGCAGAAAGAATTAAAGAAAAGCATCTGTCACTTACCCTTAATTTTCACCTTAGCCCTCATGAGTCTCCTGGTATTTACTAACTATCCTAAAGTATCCTAAAATGTAGGTGTAAAGTCACAGTGTTTGCATGTCTCTTATCTTAGTTATAAAAACAAAAAAAGTCTCTTCAATCACAGATATTTATTTTCCTCAAAAACACACAAGAAGTGTAGAAAGATTGTCATGCCATTTTTTCTCAATTAGTCTATGTAATTAAAATTAAAATGGCAAGGGTCATGTTCTTGTCAATATGTAACCTGGATGCATCTCTCAGAATACCCTTTGCACAGTGATCACAATACAAAGTGGATTTAATGTTTTTGAAATCTTTTCTATAAGCTCTCCAGGTTATCAACACAGAGCCACAAGTCCGCTTGATGCCTTTCCTTGCTTTTTAAATGGCTGGATGTTCCACCTTTATAAGGAATGATGGATAGGCTTTGATGTAGTTTCATGTATGCTGCTATGCCAGTCCTGCTGGGCTTAAGTTACCCAGAGCTACTGTTTCTGTGTTGCTGGTTCTCTGCATTCACTGTGGAACAAATGACATAACAATCAGTTAGAAGAGCTTCAAATACCAGTCGCAGTGGAAACATTTCCAGTACGATTAAAATTCTAGCCTAACTCACATTTGATTTGGGGAGTCACTACTTCTTAACAGGATAAATGGAAGATTCCATTGAAAATATACATAACATATATTTTCTGTCTCCAGCTGAGCCTATATAGTCAGTTGGCCTCTGGACCCTTGGATTTTATATCCATCCCATCACTTTCCAAGCTATAATTCACTCCTTGTCTTTCAGCACTATGCTAACATGAAGAGGCTTTTTTACAATACAAAATCCTCTGACAAATACATTTGATGACTCATAATTGTTCTGCTTTGTTTCTTGCAGTGATGCCAAGAGCATTATGTCCGTTTTACAGGAGTCGACTGAATTAACACATCATTAATATTAACCATATCTTTCTATTTAAAAAATCTTCACTGTGTTTGTTTTCATAAAAATGTATGACAGACATAAATTTAAAATACTTCTTCAGCTATTATTCAGAAAAAATGACTAGAGGGAGAGACCTGCCATGCTTTGTAAAGCATTGGATTGTAAAGTCTGCCCAAAATGTTTGCTCTGCCATGACTTCCTCTCTCCCTGTGGATGCCTCCATCTCGTCTGATTCTTTGAGAAGGAAATGATTCCTTGAGAATTTAGATTCAAGGGCTGGTTTTCCTCTGAGATAACTTTTCTGTTTTAAAAAAGGTAGAAAAGGGTCTACTATCTTATTACTCCATGGCATGCTCTATTTCATCCACTGTCTGAATTTTGCTCTTTACTGCAAGTTAATGTCAAGTTATTTGAATGCTCAGAACAGCTTTTTTTTTCTTTTTCTTTTCTTTCTTTTTCCTTTTTTTCTTTTTCCTTTTCCTTTTCCTTTTTCTTTTTCGTTTTCTCTTTCTCTTTCTTTTTCTCTTTCTTTTTCTTTTTCTTTTTCTCTTTTTCTCTTTCTTTTTCTCTTTCTCTTTCTTTTTCTCTTTTTCTTTTTCTTTTCCTTTTTCTCTTTCTTTTCCTTTTTCTCTTTCTCTTTCTTTTCCTTTTTCTCTTTCTCTTTCTTTTCCTTTTTCTCTTTCTTTTTCTCCTTTTCTCTTTCTTTTTCTCTTTCTCTTTCTTTTTTCCTTTTCTCTTTCTTTTTCTTTTTCTCTCTCTTTTTCTCTTTTTTTAAGTGCTGTCTTTTCTATATTGTTATTTTACCTAACAGCAGAAATCATGCTGACAGGTAGTATGGGCACCATATTACTAAAGTCTTCTCCATCCAGCTATGTACAACTCTAGGACAGATGTGTGCTTTGGTTGAGCTTCAAACTACTCTCTTTGTCCTGGCAATGAACAAACTTCTTAAATCTGCAGTGCAAGAATATTAGTTCTTCTGGTTGCCATCAGGGCTGATGGCAAACATACACATCTGTCTGGAAAAGGTGGTGTGCCTGCCCTCTGCATGAGCCCCTTCATAAACATTACTAGTAGAAATATAATCTGCACTCAATGATTCCTATCATCAACTCAATATTAGAATAAAAATATTACCAGTAGGATTAAAACTATTATTGTGCCTGCACTTGCCTCATGGATCTTGTTAATACATAAGGATAATAAATATATATGGCAAGATATTAAGTGCTCATAAAAGCTGATATTAACTTCTTGTCTGTGTATAGCATATACAGATTAAAAAAAAAAAAAGTTTCAGTCTACTTCTTAAAATAAACAAAAATAAATAGAAATGGTCAAAGGTAACAATGGTGAAATAACAGAATTAATAGTATATACAATAGCCATCTCCTGTGATCTTGTTTCTAATCTATTTTTGCCAGAGATGACTGCCAGCAACTGGAGCCAGGATGTTATGTAATAATCTCAGTTGTCACCAAAATCATATTTCTTTTATGTTTTGAGATTCATCTCATCTGACTATAGATGTCCTGGAGGTAGATGCTTAAGGTTACACTAGTTGCTGCTTGTTTCAGCTATAGTTAGAAAAGATAAAGAAAAGCAGTGTCCACAGAAGGGATTTATTTCACACAACTTAGATGATACTTTTCTCTGGATGGAGTAAATCCTCACTGGAGGTGCCTTTTTCTTGCCTTTGGATATAAACAGAGCTGAGAATGACAACAGTAGTCTCAGGTATTCAGCTTTAGAAATGTCAAACAGAGGAAGATAAATCCACAACCTAAATTTCTAGTCCTAATGGTTACAGAGAAATTCTTCAAAATATAAATCAAGTATCCTCTGAAAGATGAAAAGCTGGAGGCAAACTGTATACCAGTCTATAATATTTTTATACATCTTCATGATAAAGAATATCTTCGAAAATCTTAACCAGAGTTAGAAACTCTTAGAGAGTTCTAGACTGAAGATTCATATAAACAGTGAGGATCCCCGCCCTTGATGACTAGGAAAATTAGTCTACCTTTCACTGGATATTTAACAATAATTGCTGTTATTCCAAATCTGAGTGATTTCTTGGTCACACATTCTTACAATGATCTCTTTAACTAATGACTTAGATCAGACACTTGTTTGTGTTTTCTGCACTTAACTGTTTTTCATAGTTAGTGACTAAATTCTTGCTCTCAGCAGGAAAGTTCCCTTATTGAAAGTCCTCTTCTCTAACGACAGACATAGTTTTGTTCATTTTAAATTCTACCTTTAGAAGAATTTAATATTTCAGACTTGGAATAACCCTCAGATACAGTAGAATGTGTTCTTTGTGTATAAATGCTTCAGATATAATTGTCTTATAAATCTCTGGAACCAAATACACTAATCCATAAGTTTCTGTTATTGACTACCTCTGAGCATTGAATATGAAAAGTAAAACACCGTGAAAAATATTGCAATACACTGGTGGGGAAAACATGGAACCCTTGACTGTCCCATGATTGTTTGCATTTTGATCAAGTTCTGTACTCTTCTAAATTATTCCTTGTTTAATTTCACAATATGCAACAAGGTTCTGGTGTTGTGTGGTTGAACTGACATATGGAAGAACAGCATCTTCAAGGTATGGGGCTTGTCTGATCATTTTGCCAGAGCTACTCCATTACTTTAAATCTTGCGGCTATGATTTCTTTACCACAACACTTCTTTTGCAGCAAATGGTTATGTACATTAAATATCACAGCTTCAGAGTAGCTTTTAGTCGTTCACAGAAGCATACTTGCCTATACTTACTAGACTTCAACTTTGCCATTTAAATCTACCGATATTGCCATAAAGAAATACCTAAAAAAAAAATCTTAGGGCAGATTTTACTGACTGCTTGGATGACTGTTGGAATCATTCTAGCTCTTGGACACAAACAAGAGAGATCGGAGAATATTATTAGTCAAGGACAGAAGCTGTAGAGATTTTACCTCAGAATAGTTTCTTACAAACTTATTGCATCCATCTGCTTCCTAGAATACAAGATTATCTGTTTTAAGCATTATTTTGCATATAACTTCTTTAAGTAAAACTTAGTCAGTTCTGAAACAAGGCTTGTTTTGGGTATTTGGAGGTTTTTTTGGTCATTGATATGGGCAGCCAAAATTGGTAGAGGCAGATCCAAAGAAACAAAACTCATCTTGTAGCCTTTGTGACTTCTCAGATCAAAATGTCACTTCATGCCTCTGTTACAACCCGCTCCCTTTACATCTTCAAAACAATGGTATATGTCATGTGGCCTTTTATACAGAAGTTCATTTCTTTGTGTGCTGATACTGGCTGGGTTTTGCGAACAATTGTCTTTTTTGGCTCAAAGCAGGAACATTTGTATTTCTTCTCCCGATTTGTGTCTGTTAGGAGAATAATTTTTTCTCATGTTTTTCTCACCTATACTTTGTGCAATGGGTCTCCATCCCCATAGGCAGTGAATGCCCATATCTTTTACATGGCAAGCAGTACTTGTCCAGTCAGATCTTGGCTACAGGGCAGATAAACCAGGAAAGGTAAAAGGAATTCTATTGTAAAAAAATATTGGAAATTATTGCTTTATGAAATGCAGCTCCAGAACACCTTGCCCAAAGCATTAGAAACTAGAAATATTGTTAGATGTTGCTCATTAATGGCATAAAATTTCTGAGGTAGGGACATACTTAATACATGTAGTCTATGTGGGGTTTGATTTTGTTGTTCCATACAACTTTGCTTTATGGGAGTTGTGATATCAGGATTCTTTAGGTTATGTATTTTTGTAAGGTGAATTTTTCAAAGAATTCTTAGAAGCCTATCTTTAAGTATCCAGTTTGATTACCAAGCTGACAAAGTGGTGCCCTTTGTTTATTTGGGTGAAAAAAAACCTTTTCTGGAGTATCTGAGAAGGTCTGCTCTGTCCAGAGGAAGGGGTAACTGGCTAAGCTATCCTAAAACAGCAGTGCAACCTATGTTTAGATATTTAACCATAGACTTTTCAGACAATTTCTTACAGCAAGTTGTAAGTTACCCTGCTGACTGTGTTTATACCAAAGACCAGAAAATAAACAAGGTTATTGCTACTGCTATTGAGGGTGGCAACAAAATGTACTTCTTCCTTGCGGTACCCATTGGTTGCCTCCTCACGGCTTTAGGGAGAGCAAGGCTTCCCTCCCCCTGATCTGCTGCTGGTCCTCTGTTCCCTTTGGCTTCCCTCGTCTCATGCTGGGAGGAGTCCAGATCTCTGGGCCATAGAGACCTGTCTGCTGAGGAAAAGCTTTGAGCCTCGTCTTTCCAGACAAATATCTCTGTGCAGTGTTATGCTGTGTCATGTAATGTCACTAATCAGTGTGGAATGGCTTTTACTGAGCAATGAAGAGATATGCCCTCGAAGATGCAAAGAGTTACCACAGAGTAATTTTCCTAATAAAACTAGAGGCAATGCATCATTTTTTATAAGCTGTGGCAGGCTGTGTGACACCATGTAATTTTTGAGGAATTTTATACTTTGCAAGGAAAACAACAATGCCCAGTGTCCTTTTAAGACCGTTTTTTTCATTGCCAAAAACATCCATTTTCTTAGTCCTGATTGCAGTAGCAAACATTGCAGTGAAGACATTTAATGATGACTACAAAGATTCTTTTGTTTTACCTTGTAAAGGGACTTTTCAGAAGTTTATTGAACATATTCATCGGTATCTCAAGGAAATGAAAACTATTATGTGATGCATGCTTGCCAAAGTAGACGAGAATAAACCCAATTGAAAAGCAAAAGTAAGGAGTAGGCAGTCATACTACACACAAATTATCTGTATTTGACTTCTATGGCACTTTTGAAAATGAGAAGTAAATTATTATCTCTATGGCACATATGGGTAAAGGGAGGAACTGTCACTGTATTTGTTAGTGCTAAATGCCGTCACTGAGAAACAGTAAAAGATTTATCAAGACTTGAGTTCTCCCTTACCGTTTGGCCCACGTGTTGAGAACTGAGGCAGCATCTCTGAGTCTGATACAGGAGATGTCCACATTGTAGGTACTCAGGAAGTAAATTGTGCCTCCTGCAATATGGTTGCCTTTTGGCATTCTGGACATAAATTGTGGCTAAGCATCAGTCCTCACACAGTCATGTGTGAATTAGCTAACTTTGACTGAAAGCCAAAGGGAGGATTAAAATGAATGGTAACCATCAAAAATGAGCTTTTCTTGAGCTTATCTCTTGCAAGGGATATAGCTCAGTCATTGCTACTTAGTTCAGGAAATTTGAAATGAATGACCTTTTTACTAAGTCAGCTTTTCTTATTTGGTTTAAAAATAAAACTCTGTACCCTGCTGTAGAGCTTCTCTTAGTAGTGAGGGAACGAGGAGTAACATAGAGTGTTGATTTGCGTAACATAGGGTGTTGATTTATGTGAGAGGAAGACCTGACCTTTTGTCTGAGTTTAGAACTGGTTTGAAGACCATTGCCTCTGTGTTTTGATCCCCATCCCCACTTTGTCACACAAAAGCACTATTTTGGAACTAGAAGTTCTCTGCTGTTATGCTGATTGCTCCTGGGAAGTGTTTGGGGAATTTCAGACTGATCTTTCAAGTCAAGAAAATTCATCGGTACCTGCTGGCCCCTAGACCTTAAACTTCCCACCTAAGGCAGGACTGCACAAACTGTGTGAGCAAGAGTCATTCTAGGAGATTGGATATTGACCTTCATGACCGACAAACTGGAGACAAGTGTAAAACAACCTGTAGCTGGTGTCAGTTGCCAGAGTGGGCAAAGGCAGTGACCTTGGAGGCTATGTCTGGATAACTGCTTTACACCAAGGCCTGTAACTTATTGTCCGGCCTCAGCTCTGTCGCACACAAGGAATGACTTCCTGAGACCTTGTGTCATGGTGTTCCTCCCTTTTGAAGGAAGATCATTGTATCGTTGTAGCCCTGCTGTGTGGAATTGCTTGTTCCCTATAAGGGAAGTTTTTTGGTTTTGTTTTTGTTTTCCTCTCTCAGTCCACCATTTCATCAGCTATTCTGAGTCATTCTGCCATCCAAGTAGTTTATTTTCTCCTTGTCCTTTCAGAAACATAAAACTATTTCCTGTCTCTGTGTAACTGATTTACATGCTTGTTTTTCTGAAGCACCATACAATTTAATGGGATGCGTGACTACTGCATATGCTAGTTATTGTTATTGCTGCATTGTACTTAACAACATTTTTAAAAACTATTTTCTTATTAGTGGGTATTGCAAGCCATTTTTTTCACAGCTGTAAAGGAGATAGATGATTGTAATAGAAGTAATGTGACATATATTTCGTCTTTTTGAAAGACAGCACATTGCAATATATACTCAGATTTTTACATGATGGAATATAGGAATTGAAATCTCATGAACCTTAAGATTACTAATTGAAAGGCCACTTAGTTTCTAATGCCATATTTATCAAGATGATGTTGAACAGGTACTGTGCGGCAAGCATAGGCAATGCTAGACCCTGCTTATCCTTTGCTGCAAGATACTGAAGGCCTGAATTAATAATAGAGACTTTGAGATAATATCTAAGGAAAAGTGGGGAACATAATATTAAGTGATGAATCCAGGCTTATAAGGAGCAATCATTAAAAACATAACAGGAATAGAAAGCATTTCAGCTGACTCCATGCTGTATTGCTCAAGATGATCCTTCTGTTCCGTTATCTCTGGGAAGTGGTGCAAATAAGTATGAAACTTACTCCTACAGGGCTCCTGAAAATGGGGAAACGTCTTCTGTAGCACCCTAGAATAAGAAAGCAGGCCCATATTTACTAAGGATTAAATTGCAGGCACATTTTCCTTTCCCTTCCCTTCCCTTCCCTTTCCTTCCCTTCCCTTCCCTTCCC
>JAWLRI010000169.1:5112884-5142302 GCA_034781795.1 Crypturellus tataupa | reverse complement strand
CTTCCCTTCCCTTCCCTTCCCTTCCCTTCCCTTCCCTTCCCTTCCCTTCCCTTCCCTTCCCTTCCCTTCCCTTCTTCTTTTCTCTTCTTTAGAATAAGGGTTAAATGAATACAAAATATTGTACAGTAACAAGCTCTCAGAGAAAAATTGCATATGCAATATTGTGCTAGCAGTAAGCATTTTCATTCACTAGTCCCACAGTTGATGTGTCGGGAATAGTAAGAGGACTATTAACAAATGTTTAACTCATTGCCTTTTCTGATCCTGTGCAACTGTTAGAGAAGGAGATGGAAGAAATCATTGTAGCAGAAAGCTACTTAATTCACCTTATCTGAGAAAACATATCAGAGATTTGTTGCCTGCTATGTTCTGGTATAGTCCCCTCAAAGAGATTATACCCACAGCAAACAGTGTGTGGTCAACAAGTGTCTATATGGAATGTGAAGCTGTTGCTGAGGAACTGAAGATCTCATTATATACATTTTTTTTCACTCCAGACTTACTATGGTCTGCAGCTGTACCCTGCATGCCCATTAGTGCAGTCTCCAGTCTAGTTTCATCCAGAAAGAATTTGATATTCATATTGCTTCCCAACACAAGCAAAACACTAACTGTCTTGCGACATTTGCTATACAAGCACAATCCTATTCCTATTTAAAATAACTACATAATATACTGTGGCATACTTTCTGGTGACACAAATGGCAAAAAAGAAATGCTGCTCAAAACCTCAGTTCTGAAAACTTACTACATCTTGGTGGTATTTCAAATACCAGGATTTCATCTGAGCATTCGAATGGCATTGCTGGAGAGCTGAATAAATAATAAATAAATACTGGGCTTACATGTAAGATTTTTTGTGTGAGTATAAGAAGCCTTGAAAAATCA
Organism: Crypturellus tataupa; assembly: GCA_034781795.1. Classification (NCBI taxonomy): domain Eukaryota; kingdom Metazoa; phylum Chordata; class Aves; order Tinamiformes; family Tinamidae; genus Crypturellus; species Crypturellus tataupa. The sequence goes on along the minus strand of JAWLRI010000169.1, from coordinate 5,141,414 downwards.
TTTCTTTCTTTTTTTTTTTGAGTATGAGTTTGAGTGTAAATTAAGCTCGTAGGCCAACACATCTAGAACGAGTGACTGATGGAAGTGTACAATGAGAATGATGATTTTCCACTGCTCTTTGCATGGTCCTTCCCTGGGCCAACTATACGTTCATGACCATTGTTGGCTGATAGCAGGATTGTGAAGTGTTGTTCCCAAATCCACTCAGGAAATTTTAGCTTTTGCCAAGCAAGTTACACCATAGCTTCACTAGTTGTGGAGCAACAAGAACTTGTTCAATCTTCCTCTGATGGTTCTGGGTGGATGATATTGGCAGTCCCTGTAAAAGCAGGAGTTAGAGCAGCGTTGAAGTGTAGTGTGCAAGTGCTTTAGAGAGTGTTAAAACAATCTTTTTAATAATCTTGGGGAAATGATGAAGAATCTTCCACCGTTAGATGGGAAAGGAGGTTTGCTAGAGATTATGGGAAAACTTAGGAAAGTTAGTTTGGCATTGTTCCTTTGTAGATGGGACTTCTGAGGCACAAAATGGTTAACGAGTTGCCCAACGTCACACACTGAGTGAGTGGACCCAGTCATAGAAAGAAATGCCCAGAATTATTATTTTATTTTCCTGATTATCTGATCTAGCTGATAACCCGATCTAGCTGACCGTACTTTAAGTAGAGTGCTTGCACTAAATGATCTCTGCAGGTACCTGTCAACCCATTCTCTGATTCTGTGGTAGTTCCACAGTTTTTCTCTGATCTATGTTTATCCCACAGATTCTATAATTCAGGAATAAAGATATGACCATTTTTGTTTCATTTTTTTAAGCTAAAAATACCACACAGATGCAGATACTATGATTCATCAGTGACATTCTGAGGCTGTAGGCAGAGACTCATGAAAGGTACAGACACAAATATCAAATAATTCAGGTTTATTTGGGTTCTTTGGAATATAAATTAACAGCCTAACAGGAAAACCTTCGCTTATGTTTATAGATTGCAGCTCTTACACACTAGAAAGTCAAAAAGGCTTGAAAATATTTTTGGGAGCTCAGAGGCCTAACACCTAACGCAGATAAGAAGGTGAAATGCTAAGAAAAACAGGAGCAATATAGATGTTACTGATATATATCAATATTATCAGGAGTCACATGGTTAGGTCAAGAGGAACTGAGAAATCCATATGGTTAATAAAGAATATATGAACTTAAGGCTGTGGTGTACATTCTGTTACTAACTGGGCCTCACCAATGATAAAATTTATTTTAAATATTTTTCTTTTCATTTACAGCAATCAACTTGAGTTATGTACATGAATCAGGGAACAAAAAATATGCTCTACATTTTAATATCCCATTATCTAATTTAGATCTATTATGATCTATTAACATATAGATATGTCATTGTTAATGGTATAGTCTAACTAATTAAACTTCTTTGTGCTTTTAGAAACTTCTTAAGTACTTCCTCTTCCCAGGAAAATCCACACCTCTCCTTCTGATAGATTCCTTTTTTCTCCTTTTTTTTATAGTCATACTCAAACTACAACTGAATCCAAGTTTATAGACCTTCCAAACTCGTCTCTTCTCCCAAATCTTCCACTGGCAACTCTCCAGAGTATTTCTGGAAGCCTTTTACAGTCAAGAGGAGTGGGAAATCATATCTGTAATGCTCTGTGTTCTTGGCATGAAGCTCAGTGAGGAGAGGCTGTTTGCAGGGAGCATTTTTGAGCAATCTCTCAGTTGTAGCTGACCACATGAGCACTCTAATGTGGTTCAACACAAACCCAAAAAGTAGTCCCTTTTTCACATACTACTTTGGTGCCAAAAATCATAGATGTTTTTTCTAGATGTTATAATTCGGTCAATGGAAAGCCACAGCCTTTTCCTGCGAATGCTTCCTTCCTGTAGCCTTAGATCATCACGACTGCAGTAGCATAACTCCTGCTGTGCTGCAGGGGCAAGCAGGAATGAGACAGAGGAGCAGCAGGACAAGGTCAGAGTTAAGGTTTGAATCCCACATGCACTGTAATTGTGCATTTTTTCTACTCAACATGACAATAAATCAGGAAAGCAACACTGAAATTACTGGAATAAAATGAATGTAAAGTAACTGTAAACCAGAGATGATTAATATCTTTTTGCCTTTTAACTGTTATAATTTTTTATATTTGTATGTCATATATTTAAACTGTATCCTACTAACATTATGTGGTAACCCATGCTCTAGATGAGCCTGAGTTCTCATCTATGTCTTGGCACCATCCTTTTTCTTACTACTAATAACTTTGAAGATTTTTTTTTTGATTGGGAAGTAACCCATAATAAATAACTGAATGTATATGGAAGTTAAACGACTTTTCTTCTCAATAGAAGAGAACTAAACACATCAGAAATGAAGAAAAACGTCAACATTGTATTCATATTCTCACTGCTTATGAATGACCCATTAGTGCTGAAACTGTACCTAAAAGTACTGTAATAAAATGTTGCATTAACATGGTACGTAGCCCACTATGGTAGGCACTACCTTAGTAGAATTTTTTTCAGGGTTAATCAATTCTGTGGTATTACCAGGTAATGTATACTATATATTATTTATACTAACTAATAACAAATATAGTTGCTATATATGGTATAGTTACTATAAATAGCAACTCTATTCTTTTCACACCACCCTTACTTCCCTCTTTCTTCCCACTATTTCTGTTTCACAACTTCTTAGTTATTATATGCACTCACTTATTAAACTTTTAGAGTACCAAGGAGAAGAATTATTTCCTGATATTGCAATAGCAATGCTCTCGAACTAAATTTCCGTCTTATGAAATGGCTGTCTAAATCAGTTTAGGCTATAATCCAGCAAACTTCTGAGGCACAGATTTATGTGCTTCTAAAGATTGGAGGTCCTAAAGTCAAATAGAAAGCATAGAGCTAAAGACATATCTGTTCAGGTTACAGCACTGAATCCAGGGTTTGATCTTGAAAGATCCTGAAAAAACCTCTGGTAACTAAGATGAGCACTTAAATACTTGAACTTTACTCTCCTAAGCATAAAGATACCCCACAAAAGATGCTAAGGTGAAAGATCTTCTAAGAATCACCATATATTTAATACTGCCTGTCTTTCCGGAGTTATCAAAAATTCTTAATGTTCCTCTGTTTCTGTCTTCCATTCTAAAAATATAACATTGAATTCCACCATACCATTTCTAAATGTTTCACTGATTAATTTTGTATAGAATTTGGAGGGTTGCCCTTCTGCTTACTATGCTAGACCTGTTACATAGTAATGGGACTTATAGTTCCTTATTGGATGAAGAGTTGATCACCTCTCAAACTGCAGTTTGCGGTGCAGTGGGTGAAAATATATAACACAAACCTCAGTTTCAAATTTCACAGGTGATAGCTTGCCCCTTTTGAAGTCAATTTAAATTTTGTCATTGATTTCCAATGGTGAGAATGTTGCACAGTACTTTGCACAGCTTTGGACTGAAAAAGGGGACAATATTATTTTAAGACATTTACGTGCTGACTTCTGTTTGTATTTGATTCTCTTGGTCCTTTCGTGTAGATCAAGAAAAATTCATTCAGAGAATTTGTGAACTGTTAGTTTAATGAATGTAATTTGGACACGAGGCAAGAGCCTAAATCATATGCCATTACTTTCATTTCTCAGATTTCCATTTTATAAGCAAGGTATTTTTTAGCAAAACAAAATAAAAAATACATGTACAGTCCCATGCAAACCCAGAAACATCAAGCAAACAGGAATCCCTAATATTTTGTTGAATCAATAGCTTTTTTGTGTGCCAAATATATAAACAAGTTTTAAGTGTACATGCCCTCTCCATCACTAGAAAATGTGCAAAAGTAGGACATTTTAAAAGAGACTGTACTACAGAAAATTATTTTGCAGATTGAGACTCTGCCTGCTTAGTTTTTAGCTAGTATTGGTTTCCCCAACCAAGTTATTAATCCCTGTTAAAGAATACACTGACATCATGTTACATTATATGCACTTCACTAAATTACTATGAAATTAAACATGTATTTTTATTTTAGAATATACTAATTTTTGGATTTACAAAATACTTTTTTTTTAAGGCATATCTTATATTATAGAATTTTAAGTTTGGGAGATTATTTAGTTCACAATGACATTGCATCAGACACAGGGGCTGAGCTGCATTTCAAATGGACAAGATTACTTCAGCTACTGTATTTTGCTTTTTATATTTGGAGGATAGTTTTAGTAAATTCAAAATAAACAATTATTTAGGGAAAAAAATCCTTATATAACTTTGCTTTTAACCTCCAGAAATAGTCTGTCTATTTGTTTGTTTTGTAAGCTAGAAAGACAGACATTTTTTCAGTATTAAATGCAGTGTAATATACTCCATATAATAACATACAGAATAGGCTTTTTTGTGTTGCATTTTAAACAATATTATTGCTGTATATTTTATCCACAAAACGTATACAATATACCTCAGGAAGGCAATACATGCAAAATATTCACTGCATACATATACTTCAAATATTTGGATCACTCTGAGATGTTGAGTTATTTCATGAGACAGATCACACACTTGTTCCTCTACAAAAATTAGGTGGTATCTTAATTAATGCTGATTTGCAGTGAAATTCTATGAAAGTACTTATGACATTCACAAGACTGAAGAACGAGTTAATTATGATCAGTGTTATTACTGTGAAAACAAAATGGATTAATAATGCTGGCACACTTGAAATGAAGAGTTACAAAAGACTGTGGCAGAATACATAAGGTTAAATATTATGTGATGAAAGGCATTATGTGATGAGAAGGGAGAAAAAAAAATGTCTCTGCAGCTTCAGACTTGCAAGTCTAATGTCCATATTTTCCAGATGGAGAAAAATATACCCCATAAATAACTGACGTTTCATAACAGATTTTTTCTTACAGATTTTTTTTTCAGAATATCTATAATATTAAAGCAGTTCACTGATTGGAAGCTGGAGAAGGGAAGAAAATCTGAATCTTTCAGATTATGCTGCCCCAACTTGTGCTCTTGTTTACCACACACTCTCTACCCTAGTTATAACGAAACTGTGAAACACAGTAACACAACTGTACCTAATAAATTATTGCCTAATAACCTCCTGAACATAACCTACATCAACCTCGCTGTGATATTTGTGTTTTGATACACTTTCCAAAAACTGAACAATCCATATCCATTATAGATTTAACAAGACATGAAGACATAGATGGACTTAATCAGATGTACTCGTTTTCATACCTGCAACACAAAAATATTCATAAATGAACTTAGGGGTATTTGGCAATCAGTGGGAATTGTGTTTATAAATACTGAGACAGCTGTTGGCAAATTCAAATGTTAAAGCAATTAAAACAGCTCTTAACTTATACTAGACAGATTTGCATAAAAGGAATAATTATTTCCTGTTAGGACAAGGCGGTGATCCATGTAAACTTTCACTGAAACCACACAAAAAACTCTGAGCTCACAGGCACAGAAGGGAGAGAGCAATTTGCCCTCTAATCTTCGACTGGTTCTTCACTGGCTCTGGTGTGGTCTGTAATTACAAATACATATTAGACTGTAGCTCCCTGGAGTATTAATGTAGGCTAATGGATAGAATGAGGACTCACTGTGCTTTTCTCTGCTTTAACCCTTAGCATCTTATTTTTACCTCAAAATGCCTCCACTGCCTGGTGCGTGCATACCTGTCTTGAAATGTACACAGCTGTTTGACCATTTTGTTGAGCAGGCTCAAGCACAAATTTAAAGCTTAGTGGATTCCTAAGCTTGTGTCCCTCAGTGTCAGTATGCAGCATTGTGTTTGCAGCTTGATTTTTGGAGGTTTCATCTTTTTACTTTACACAAACAGAAGCTCCATAAAGCTTGATAGTTCTGCATACAGCACTAGTCAAGTTCACACAGTCTGCCATCTGTTTGGGAATCTCAGGTTACTTTGAACTGAGATATTAAGTCATTTGTTAAGTTTTGTTTTCTCTCAAGGACTCCCTGTGTGCTATGACTTCCCTAGGTTACTCTGTTTCAGTGCATTTCAGACAGATAGACTAAATTATCTAATTTGCTCTGGATATGTTTCACTTCAAGTTCTACATTTAAATGTGATGATTTTGACTTGAAAATTACTGAACAACAAAAATCAAAAAGATCAGTAAAATAAATAGCACAACATTGATCACACCAGGAAATGCATTTGTTTATGACCTGAAAGAAATATTCTGCACGGAATGGCAGTGGTACCTGCCATGTCTAAATTTATGATATTCAGAGAATCATTTAAAATGACTAGCCAGCATAAAACTCTCTATTACTGAGTAAATGCACTTTTAACTCAGAATAAGTTACAGCTTTTACACAGAATTTGCAATTTAGAAAGCGTAACTAACAGCTGTGAACATCATAAGCTTAATCCTAGTATCTGACTTTGTCAAATGATGGTGTTCTCTTTCATTCTTATACTGTATATTATTGCAGAAATCCGTAATATTTCCAATAAATTATAGATTGACCAGCACAGAAGACTCCACTAAAACTGCACTCGGTTATCTCCTACTCAGCCCCTTCAGGCTTCCTTAGGCTCCTCTGAAAACCACAGAGTGCCCTCTGTTGATCAGAACACATTCCTTTCATTCAGCAAAGCTCTCATACGGCAGGTCTTACACTTTCCTCTTTCCAAGGCTTCAGTAACAAAAATAATGCAAATTCTGCAAAAGTGAATGCATTCACTTAAACACGGGTGTTAGAAAATAGAGGTATAATAAAAGCAGATCTAACAGTTTGGCATACCACATTATTATTTATTTACACGTAATGCTGAATTGAAAGATACATACCTGGTGATAGTTGAGAGCACTTTCTTTCCGTGTATGTTTGTGTATGCACATGTCCATTAATACACACCATCATAGGCAGAGTAACACATGCCTTTATATTACTATAATGAAAAATAACATTTTTAAATACTTGATGCAAATACTGATGCTAAATATTGCAAAATCCAGTGAGCAGCAAAAAGCAAAAAAAATGAGTGCAGCTTTTAGCTCTTATGTTCTCTCTGCATGGCACAGAAAAAAATGATGGCCTAGCTTGCTGGGGGCCCTTTGAAACTAAGTTACACCAAGCCTTGAGACAGCAGTAAATTTTGCTGCTATTTTTGAACAGTAATTCATAGGGATGTGAAAACAGTTCTTCTTTTTTCACTTTTTTTCTTTTTTCATTTATTGTTAGTTTGTTGACTGAATAAGAGCATCATTCTCTTGCATTTGCTAGTTGATTGAAGATATCAACCCTGAAAATAATTGTTTTGCATTAAAAAATCTTATATGATAAGATATTCTCATATGTCTTATTGAAATGATGAGAAGAGTATCACACGTCATGGTGAATTTTGATATAAATAGTAGTATATATGTATCTTAGTTGATAAAATAGTTCAATTTACTTTGCATCTGTAAAATTGTATAGATAATGGCTCACTTCTACAAGTAATTGTTCTATGCTATTTTGTAATAAAGGAGGGCTCATACATTTTTCATAGCCATTTGAAAATGCCTATAATATTAAAAGAAGAGTTGTAGTTTAACTTCTTTTACTTTATTGTGAATTCAGTACTAAGTGTTAGAGAAACACGTTCCAATGTTGAATGCTTATGTAGTCAGAAATATCGTGATAAGTATAAAAACATACAAACAAGACATATCAGAATAAATTACTACTAAATATCAACAGTGAATGAAGCATGGCAACTTGTTTTCTAATATAAAATAAACAAAGCTAAATCTGAAGCCTGAAAATTAAAAAGAAAAATACAGAAAATGTTCTCAAATGATCATACACCTTCTTTGCACTATGTTTAGTCCCCAAATGTGGGGGTTTTTTCCAATGCTTAATTAAAATGTGTATTTAAGAAACCAAGGTTTTCCTAAATTGAGAATATGGTAATACAATATTTTTAAAAGTACATTTATCATACTGTTTTTGCATATAATCTTGTTTTTGTCAGGTTCATAGATTAAACCTGCTTCGGTTGTAAATTCAAAGATCTCAAATAAGTTTTTATGCATAGGAAAAGGTAGAAGAAATGACAAAGGAAAACACAGGAATTTTCTTAGAAATTAACAATCTCTGTTAGTATTTATATTAATTTTCATTTATTTTCTTCGAAATCTTGATGCTATAGTTTCATAAACATCTTGAGTAACTATTATTAAAAAGTAAGCACATTTTTAATGGTATTTAATAAAATACATCAAAAAAGAATAATTCTATTAATATTGCTTTATGAAAGGACCTTCTCAAATTAATGAAAATACTATAGTATACATTCCCTAACTGAAACGGAAAAAAATGCTTTGGAATGTAGGTATTTAAAATAGGTTTCTTTATGTTTACGAAAATAAGAGTTATAATTTACCTCAAAATAAGGGCAATAATATTTAGTTAATATTTAATTATTAATATTTAATTTCAGTATGGAAGATTCTAATAATGAAATATTCTCATAACAACACAAAATATTTATTACATATCGCCATGACAACACAAAATATTTATTATGTTCCTATGCAATTCCTGTGTACATTTCTGTCCACAAGAGGGCACTAAGTTTTTGTTTGTAACTTTTTTCAGATAGTACTTTTATATAGCTGTGCCCATTTACAGATAATATTCATATTTTTCCTTTTCACTATTTCAAAGAAAAATAGCACGTTTTATCACTGAATATGAAGAGTTTATGAAATGAAGAATCAAAAAGGTGTAATGAGTGTCTGTGATTTCTAATTTTGCTCAATTGATTCTTTCATAACTGAGCTTTCACATTAGAGTTTTCACAAACACAAATATTTTGTTGTGTCCAGTATATATGTTATACCTCATGTGACCGCTGCCTAGATTTGTGCTTATTCTGAGGCAGGATTAAGCAGAAACAGGACTCATTCCAAGGAGTCGCATGGGAAAGGGGGTGTGTACATTCTGCGTTAGCTGAGGAGGCAGGAATGGCACTGACAGAAGATGATGTGGATGTAATTAGGCCTCTATAAATTCTCCTCTTTGCTGTTGGGCGATGTAGTAACTGTGTTATACAACCATTATAACTGCTCCTGATACATCAGTTTGATTAGTGTTTATTAATTTTTACTCTCGTGTAAACATTAATAAAAGTTAATATATATATATATATATATCCCAGTAAATATATAGATATGGCCCCGTAGCCATGCATAATCATCATTCCTCCTCAGAAGCACAGAGTGCGCTTCTGCGGGAACCGTGTCACAATGAGCAGAGGGGTCTTGATGTCTCGCACATTTGCAGCCCTTTCAACAGTTTTTCTTCCTCTGAAAGGCCTTTGTGCATGCATAAGCATTAACAGAACTGCAAGTTAAGCTCTGCCCCTTAAGCTGGGCCTTTGGTGGAAGTACATCCTAGTACCTTGTGCCATATGGAAACATGGATAACATTCACTCTATGGCTCATCTAGGGCATATTTTGCATATTGATCATCTTTCCACCAAAGTTGAGTTTAGGTACTCAAGTCAATGAACAGGATTTCCCTATGGGATACTTCAAAGGTATTTCCCTCTACTGGAAAAGCTAATAAACTGATGTTAGTTGGGTTGCTTTTTTTAATCTGAGTGTCAAGAAGATGCAAGATGCACGCAAGAATTTCTATCACACATATTTCATATAAAAGCACCTTATACAGACCAGGTGATGTAGGAAGGGAAAACTTGCATTTTATAACATAACCTGTATTTTCTGCTTCACCACATACCTCCACAGTAGTTGTGGAGATGGAGGCTCTCCACCAATCTCTGAAAGTCAGAAGCTGTGTACTGGATCATATTTCATGCTGGCAACATTTCCTCAACCAATTATTTTGTCTTGGACTGGTACCTATTTTCCTCTCATTTTAAAACTGACCTTTCTCTGAGATATTGGCAGAATAGAAAGACTTTTAGGGTCATTTTCAAGCTGGAGTCCTTTTTCCTTCCAAGCAGGAGTTTTGATTTCTTACCCTGCAATGTTCATCGCCTGTTTTGGTTAGAGAGGAATCTCCCCTGCTCTTTCATTTCTACTTCTTTGAGTTTTTTGAGGGGGCAGCCTTTTTTATACACTAAAAGCAAAATTATTAGGCAATGGCAGACTCTCCGATTGACCACACAATTTGCTAGTGATAACTGCTGGAGGAAATAGATGCAGAACTAGCAGAGCTCAATGGGCTAGTCAGCTGCTTTGGCAGATAAATCCTCTTTGCTTGTTTGAAACTAGAAAATACAAAGTTGAGAATTGCTGCTGGCTCTAAGTAATAAAAACACGTCATCCCCAGTTCGTGGTGAATCTATCACAGCCTAATCATTTGAGTGTTAGTCTCAAGTCAGTCAAATTCCCAATTAGCCAGCCAGGTTTGTATCCATGAAAAGTCAAATTACAGATGAGTAATGAAATCTTGCATGTGTTGCTGTTTTGGAGCCTCAGATGTTTTAGCTCGAATGTTAGTAATAAATAATGCTTCTGAGTGTTTCATGCTGTGAAATTGCTTCTTGTTGTGCATACATCTCTTCACTATCTGCAGATGTTCTAGTGAGATGTACAAGCACTGTTAATCACCCTTACAGTGGTGAAACAGGAAGAATAGAAGATCTTTCCTGACAATATCTTTCTGAAAATGCAGTGGATCTATTCATTGTGGTGCATTCAGGAAGTCAGTAGTGCACCTACTGACCAAGAGGATACAACAGAGACTAGAATTATAAACCTTCCTCTCTTATGATTCCTCACCCTCCTCCTGTTTCTTAGAAACATCCATATTTAATACAGGAAAGAGAAATAAGGGCTTTTTGGAACAAACAGGGACAGATTTTATCACATAACCTTCTGTGATCAGTCCTGTGAGTTTTTAGTAGTTCTTCCTGTCGGGTAGGTGTTGATTGCTGCTATCCAGCTCAGCAATAACTCCCATCCTCAAGCATACTGGAATGCCATGACAAGCAGATTCTCCAGCTGTCTATGTGGATCACCTGGAGAAGTAAGAAGTTAGGTCTACTTCCTGTATCTTCTTGATACTTTGGTCTCATCACATCACTTGTCTAGAGTCTCAGTTAGTGCCAGCAGAGTTTATATTTTGTGCTATATTCGTGTTCTTTCAAATTTTGGACACTTTCAAATTTTGGACACTTAAATATGTTACCTGCTCACACTGAATTGCAGGTCACTGAATATATGCTCATATTTTATATTATGTCTAGCAGACCTCTTGGAGGAAGTCTGCAGGCTCCTTGGGGAGCTTCTGGCCCGCACTGATCAAGTCGGTATCTGTTCTTCTGCTTATCCTTTATTGGGAGGGTATCAGGTAGAAGTTAGAGTCAATCTAATGCATGATGCAGAAGCACCTTGTGATATATAAAAGCATGTGAAGATCCCTAATATATTGAGAAAATGAGTTCTATGTGAGTGCAATCTTCAAATTTTTCAGTCACTTACTATCTGATTTCCCAGCTAATCTCAGGACACTTTCTAACCAGTCCTCCCCTCATCTTGTGCCTGCTATTAAAGTTGTCAGATTTGATCTTGTATTACATCAGAATAATGAGTGCAAAGACATTCGATAGAACAAATCTGACAGGTTTAAAAGGGACAATACTGCTTAGGAAACCATCTCTCAGTGACAACATGAATATTTCCATCTGTATTTTCCAACTGTGTAAGGAAAGCTTGTGTATACTTCGCACAACTTGACAAACTTTTATGGTATCACTCTTTTTCTAGGATGCTTCTACTGAATATATATGGGACATGCTTGATTTCTTCACTCCATTTTTTGTGGAATAGATAATCTTTATCCAATAATACTTTGCTTTTTGCCTTTTAGAGAAGAAATGGCATCCTGAAAAGCGCAGAAGAGGTAAAATGCACAAGAAACTTGAAAAGGATGTTAGTTCTTCATCTGGTCCTTAAGAATTCTATTTAGTAGTTCTGATCTATCACTCCCCTAACTGGGATATGCATGTGATAATATTATATGTCTAAAGCATTGATACATTTGTCTTATGAGTTTTTTTTCAATCAACCTTGGAAAATGTTTTGAGAAAAATTTCTGATGTGAGGAAATAGAGACTATTCTTTTTATTTTTTCTTTCTTTTTTATTTTTTGCTATTGTACCTGAAAATCATGCCTAAATAAAAATAATTTACATTCATGTTTCCTTTGGAAAATTAAGGAATAGAATATTTTGCAATTAAGATTGCTTTCTATTTGAAAAATTTGCCAGCAAATTCTCATTCACAGAAAAAGTTATTTGACAGATCTATGACAGTTACACAGTGAAAAATTATTTAGCTTATCGAACACACAGTTCTTCATTTAAAATTCTTCTGTCAGAGGTGTGCAATAATATTTCATGTTCGAGAAAAAATGAACGATAGTGTCTACATTTCTACCTCTGATTTGTTTTTTGATTCTCCTGTTAAAGCAGCATCAGTGTAATTGCTGAATTAGGTAACTTCATAAAAACACTTATCACTGTATTAGAGGAAGTTCTGTGGTGCGGCGTCATCTCTTTTCTCTCTTAGTTAGCACTATCTTAGTTTTCAAGTAACACTATGAAAGTGTCGTTTTGCTTTTCTACCATAGTTTTACTTGAGGTGCATTTTTTGGCAGAGTTGTAGAACTGAAACACTAGCAATTCCTTGGACACACATAAACATCTAGTGACAAGTTTAAATCTGATTATGCATACATAATTTTAATTTGTGACTAATTTCCATTTAGTCACTTTCGTGCATTTTAATGACTTAGTGGTTTCAACTCACTATAGCAGCAACTTTCTGCTTGGGATCTGAGAACCCTAAGCCTGATGAACTATTTCCAAGAGTTTTGGAAATGATAAATAATAATAGCAAAATCATTTTCATGAGATCGAAATTGATTTTGCACAGATCTAAAACTTTATTAGAAGACATGGGGAGGCAAATTTAAAAGTTGAAAATCATTGTAATATACACTACCGGACCTAATTTAATTTACTCTATTTATAGAACATTTGTACTATTTCCAGAGCTAAGTAAATAAATGTAAGATTACCTAAGAATAAAGTCTTCTAAGTTTTAAGGTAAAATTAAATATGTCCATGCAACAACCATAATCAACCCAGGCAAGTGCTCTTCAATAATGTACACATTTGCTCAAGAGGAAACTAAATTAAAACTTCCAGATTAAGGTAGCAGTTACAGCAAGAGTGTAACCTTACTATTTAACAATATTAAACTGTGCTTTGTCCTGAATCTTTTTGTGTTAGTCCTACTTCTGAAAGCTGTATTTCTATTTTAATGAAATGAAGCTTAGAAAAATCCCTGAAAAAAAAGAAAGAACAAATATTAACCTATTTTATTTCAAATGCATTACTTTACTGCTTTTTTTTTTTTTAATTCTATGTATAATTAGGAAATTTTAAAAGATGAATTCCTAAAATCTCAAAAATACATTGTACTTGAGAAATACACTAAAATAGAACTAGGACTAAGGAGATATGTTAGCAAGGTAACATAGTGCTGTTAAGAAAGCTTTCTGTTATTTTTAAAACCAAAAAGTGTGAATTCATTTAAAAACTCATGAATTTCAAGAGTTTAGTACTCAATTAGTAATGAGTAATTAGTACTGATTTAGTACTTAATTTAAAAGAAATCTAAACATCATGAATTACATTAAGAAACAGGAGATCAAAGTATCCAAATAGATTGAGCTGCATTCTGTCATGGCTTTCATGACAGAAGGCTGTTCAGAACTAAAACTGCTAGCTTTATGCCTCAGTTTACTGAAGGCCAAGAGGAGGATTTAGGTGGTGAGGCAAACATTCATGCTTCCTGAGGCAGAATCCTTGGAATCCATACCCAAGCATGTGAAGGACAAACAGTTCATTGGTTATTGGTCAACTTGTGTTGACCAATAGCAAATCTTACCCAACCAATCCAATTGCCTTCTGCAACAAAGTAATGGGCTATACAGATGAGAAGGCAGTGGTAGAGATAATGTGGCTTGACTTTAGCAAGGCTTTTTAATATCATTCCCTGCAGCATTTTCATCCTAAAACTGAGGTAGATTGAGGTTTGGTTGGGGACCTGAATTTTTGAACTGCTTAAATGGAGGTAATCAATAGTTTGTTATCCAGCTGCGTATTATTTAGAGATCTGCTGGTGGTATTTTCTAAATACCACTGCTGTGGGACACATTCAATTGCTTTACAGGGAAAAGATACCTAGGGACAAGGATACCTGGCAAATCTGCACATTGTATCATTTTAGAGGGAATGACTGATGAGACAAATGGTAGAGCTTCAGTGGAGAGACTAAGTTCTCCATAAGATTTTTTTGTTGTTTAGAAGGTTGATAATACACTATAGGTAAATATATATGATGTATATATATATATATATGATGTATATGTCGTATATATATATTTCTGACTGAAAGCTAATATATAATTACAGTATGGTTACAATTCTTTCATATTCTATTGAAAGTGAGCACAAAAATGAAACCAAGAGGAAGTCTATGAGACATTTTTTTTTCAGAGCTATAATATTCTATACTCTCTACCAGGCCAGATCTATTCTGCTACACTAAAACTGCACCTCCTGAAAGACTATTTCTTCACAATGCACAAAAAGTCAGAAGTGACTTTTCAGAAGAACTGAAGATATGTAGATATGTGGCCAATAATATGAATTAGAAAATAGAAAGAGGTTATAATTTTTTTTTTTTTTTGGTGGGAGGAGGTATTTCCTTGTCTACTTTTCAAATCTTCTGAGGAAACTAACACTATCTGATTTAGTGATTAAAAAAGAAAAAAAAACCTTTCCATACTTACCTAGAAAAATGCTTTTTAGAGTGCCTTGAAGGAGTTTGGCATATGCATGTTCACATGACACATGCGTGAGGGTTAGAGTTGGATGAGAGAAAAATCATAGAGCTCCATGTGGAGTAGGGATGCCAGAAGCATGGAAAGAAAATGCAGAGCTGCAACAAAATATCTCCCAGGAAAGACTGTTCCTCTGGAGCAAGAATGGGACTAGTGAGCTCAGGAATGGACCACATAAGAGATTAGGATAAGGATTAGGTTTACAACTAGAGTTAGTAAGAGCTATAAATAGTGAGGATGAACCATTTGTGCACTCACAACAACTTTTGTCTTTCAGTCCTCAGTGAGGCTCTTGGGTGCTGGTTATTAACATGCACAGGTTAGGGTTCATGCCCTGAATCTAACCCTAACGCTAGGGTTAGGGTTAGGTTCAGGGTATGATAAAGTCTAGAACTCTATGAGTAGCAAAACTGCAAAGGGCATGTGAAAGTATACGCAAGTGTACATCAAGTGTGCTCCCACAACATTTGGTTTCAGTCCATAGTGGGACTACCGAGTGATAGTTCTTGTTGCGCCCGTTGCTATGGTTAGGGTTAGGGTTTAGAGAGGGATAAAGTGTAGAACCACAAAAGGGCTTGCCAAACAATAAGTAGGGCTACATTAAACGTTCTCCCAAAACAACTTTTGCCTTTTTGTTCTCAGAAAGGCTGTTGGGTGGTGGTCCATATCACACCCATCCCTAGGATTAGAGTTAGGATTCGAGGAGTTATAGAGCATAGAGTTCCATGAGTTTTGGGGCTACAAAAGCACCTGTGGTGCTCCACCAAAGTTGCTAAGATAACCACTTTCGTTTTTCAGTCCTCACTGGGGCTATTAAATGGAATTCTATGTCACGCCCATCGCTAGGATTGCATTTAGGGTTAGGGTTTGAGGAGTGATAAACTGTAGATCTGGAAAAGGAGTGGGATGCCAAAGCACATGTGACGCTGCACAGCAGCTGCACAGCTCCCACAGCAGCTTTCATTCTTCAGCCCTCATTGGTCTGTTGGGTGCTGCATCTTAGAGAGCTGGGATTGTTTAGTCTGGAGAAGAGGACACTCAGTGGAGACCCTATCACTCTCTACAACTACCTAAAAGGATATTGTAGTGAGGTGGGGGTCAATCTCTTCCCCAAAATAACTACCAGTAAAATAGGAGGAAATGGCCTCAAATTGTACCACTGGAAGTCCAGGTTAGACATTAGGAGAATTTCTACATGCAAAGAGTTGTCAGGCATTGGAAAAGGTTAGGGTTAAGGATTGGGGAGTGGTAATGTGTACAGTCTCATGAAGAGTGAGGCTACAAAGGTCACGCCTAAACTTATTCGGTGAGTGATAAAAGGTGAGGCTACAAAGGACATGTTAAACAATATGTGAGGCTACACCAAGTCTACTCCCACAAAACTTTTGTCTTGCAGTCATCAGAGAGGGTTGTGGGTGGGGAGTCCCTCAAATGCCCATCACTATAGCAAGGGGTAATGTTGGGAATCAAGGAGTTATAAAGCGTAGAGTCCCAAGAGGCGTGGAGATGCAAAGACTATGCCAAAGAACATGAGAGTCTACATCAAAGTTGCTAACACAACAAGTTGCATCTTTTGGACCTCATTGTGGCTCTTGGTCAGTCATTCTTGCCACGCCCATTACACGGTTAGGGTTAGGGGTCAGGAGGAATTTGGCATAGCGCCACACAAGGAGTGTGGCACAGGTCTGCTCCCATGACAATTTTGTGCTTTTGGGTTAGGATTAGGGTTAGGGCAGTGATAAGATGCAGAGCCCCATGGGAATTCACCTGCAAAGGACAAGAGAAAGTCCATGCGGGGCAGCACCAAGGCTGCCCATATGGGAAATATTTTCTCTTCATCTTCCATTGACCTCATGGGAGCAGGTCTACTTTACACCCAGTGTTAGGTGTAGAGCAGTGATAAAGCACAGAGTTCCATGAGGAATTTACCTGCAAAGGACAGGAGAAAGGACATGCAGGCAATACCAAGGCTGCCCATATTTGAATTTTTTTCTCTTCATCTTCCACTGGCCTCATGGGAGTAGGTCCACTTTGTACCCTATCTTAGCCTTAGAGGTGGGTTTAGAGCAGTGATAAAGCACAGAATCCCATCAGGAGTTCATGTGCAAAGGACATGTGGGCTCACAGCAGGTTTACCCACTCAGCAACTTTTCTCAGTGTTCCTTTGGCCTGATGAGACCAGGTCCTCTTCAACTTTAATCTTTGGGTTAGCATTACAGCTAGGGTTAGAGCAGTGGTAAAGTGCAGAGCCCCATGGGGAGTACGGCTGTAGAGGACATGCAAAAGGACCTGCGGGGCAACAGACACCAAGTCTACCAATACAGTAACAATTTCCTCCCGGTCTTCCATTGGCCTACTGAGAGCTGGTCCACTTCATCTCCTATCTAAGGGTTAGGATTAGGGTTAGGGTTAGAGCAATGATAAAGTGCAGATTCCAAAGGAGAGTGTGACTGCAGAGGACATGAGAAAGTAAATGTGAGCCAACACCAGGTCTAGCCCTATGGCAACTTTTGTCTCTTAGTCTTCCTTTGGCCTCATGGGAGCAGGTCCTCTTCACCTCCTATCTTAGGGTTAGGATTAGGGTTGCAGCAGTGGTAAAGTGTAGAGCCCAAAGGGGAGTGAGACTGCAGAGGACATGAGAAAGTATATGCGGGACAACATCAAGTGTGCTGCTACGGTAACTTTTTTCTCTCAGTTTTCCATTGGCCTGATGGGAGCAGGTCCTCTTCACCTCCGATCTTAGGGTTAGGGTTAGGGTTGGAGCACTGATAATGTGCAGAGCCCAATGGGGAGTTCACCTGCAAAGGAGAGGTGAAAGGACACATGGGACAACACCAAGTCTGCCCGTACGGCAACTTTTGTCTCTCAATCTTCCACTGGCATCATGGGAGCAAGTTCTCCTCACCTCCTATCTTAGGGTTCATGTCAGGGGTAGAGCAGTGATAAAGCACAGAGCCTAAAGGGGAGTAAGACTGCAGAGGACATGATAAAGCATATGCGGGACAACACCGAGTATGCTGCTACGGCAACTTTTGTCTCTCAGTCTTCCTTTGCCCAGATGGGAGTAGACCCTCTTCACCTCCTACCTTGGGGTTGGGATTAGGGTTAGGGTTAGTGCAGTGAAAAAGTGCAGAGCCCAAAGGGGATTTCACCTGCAAAGGACAGGAAAAAGGACATGGGGGAAAACACCAAGTCTGTCCATATAGGAACGTTATTCTCTGGTCTTCCATTGGAGCAGGTCCTCTTTACCTCCTATTTTAGGGTTAGAGTTATGATTAGGGTTAGTGCAGTGATAAAACGCATAACGTCATGGGAAATTTGCCTGCAAAGGACAGGTGAAAGGACATGAAGGGCATGAAGGACATGAAGGCAAGTCTGCCCGTATGGGAAATTTTTTCTCTGCGTCTTCCATTTTCCTCATGCAAGCAGGTCCACTTTACACCCTATCTTAGGGTTGGGGTTATGGCTAGGGTTATAGCCCCAAGGGGAGTATTGCTGCAAAAGACATTAGAAAATATATGCATGGCGACATCCTGTCTATCCATAAGGCAACTTTTGTCTTTCAGTTCCTTTAGCCTAAGGTGGAGTCCCACCTTAAAAACTCTTTTTTGAATTTAGGGACAGGGTTAGGGTTAGAGCACTGATAAAGTGCAGAGCCCCATAGAGATTTGGGCTACAAGGGCCATGGGAAAGCACTTGCAGTGCCACACCAAGTCTACCTGTACGTTAACTTTTTTCTCTCGGTCTTCACTTGCTCTGATAGGAGCATGTCCTCTTCACCTCCGAATTTAGGGTTAGGGCTAGGGTTAGAGCAGTTGTTAAGTACAGAGTCCCATGGTGAGTGTGGCAGAGGACATTCAAAAGGACATGTGGGGTGATACCAAGTCTTCCCATACGATAACATTTTTGTATCAGCTTTCCTTTCGGCTCATGAGACCAGTCCCATTTCACACTGCTTCTTATTATTAGAGTTAGGGTTCAGGTTAGAGTAGTGATAAAGCACAGAACCCCATTGCGAGTTCATCTGCAAAGGACATGCTAAAGGATATGCAGAGCAGTCCTAAGTCTGCCCGTATGGGAACTCTTGGTCTTCCTTTGGCCTCATGGAAGCAGAGCCATTTGACCTCCTATGTTAGAGTTATGGTTAAGGTTATAGTAGTGATAAAGCACAGAGTTCCATGCAGAGTTCACCTGCAAAGGACATGCAAAAGGATATGCGGGACAAGACCTTGTACAGCAACTTTTGTCTTTCAGTTTTTCTTTCGCCTAGTGGGACAAGGCCCCCCTTTACACTCTTTTTTAATGTTAGGCTTAGGGTTACAGCAGTGACAAAATGTCGAGTCTCATGGTGGGTGCTGCTCTACAGGGCATGCAAAAGGACATGCAGGGCAACACCAAATCTTCCCATATGGCAACTTTTGTCTCTCAGTCTTCCATTGGCTTAATGGGAGCATGTCCTCCTGTCTTAGGGTTGGAGTTAGAGTTGGGTTAGAGCGGTGATAAAGCGCAGAGCCCATTGGGGAATTAACCTTCAAAGGACAAGCAGGACAACACCAAGTCTGCCCATATGGCAACATTTGTCTCTCAATCTTCCTTTGGCCTAATGGGAGTACAACTACTTAACAAACTTTCTCTGCCTTAGGTTTGGGATTAGAGCAATGATAAAACGCAGAGTCCCATCGGGAGTGTGGTTGTAAAGCACAACCATAAGGATATGCAGAGCAGCATGAATTCTGCCTGTCTGGCAGCTTTTGTTTCTCAGTTTTCCTTTGTTCTAATGGTACCAGATCAACTTCACACCATATTGTAGCTCTACCATTAGAGTTAGAGCAGTGATAAAGTGCAGAACCCCACTGGCTTTACGACTGCAAATGATATTTGAATGGATATTAGGGATGACACCAAGTCTGCCCATACCAAAACTTTAGTCTTTTAGACTTTTTTTGGCCTGATGAGTATGGGTGCTTTTCACATTTTTCCTTGGGTTTGCAGTTGGAGTTAGAGCTGTGATAAAACATAGAGTCCCATGTTGTGTGCACCCACAAAAGACAAGGGAAAGGCCATGCAGGGTGAAACCAAGTCTTCACATACGGCAAATTTTTGTCACAGTCTTCCTTTGCCCTAATGGGAGCACATCAAATTCACATCCTTTCTTAAGGCTAGGATAATGCTTAGGTTTAGGCAGTGATAAAGCTCAGAGCCCTTTGCTGGTGAGACTACAAAGGCCATGCTAAAGTCTCTGCTGAGGCCCAGCATGGCACATATTCCTGTATGGCAACATTTATCTCTCAGTCTTCCAGTGGCCTGGTAAGTCTGGGATTTTTTCACACCCTTTGCTAGGGTAAGGGTTAGGATTCGGGTTAGCGCAGTGATAGTTCACACTCTTTCTTAGGGGAAGAGTTGGTGATACAATAGTTTTTAAGTAAAGAGTCCCTCGGGCATTGGGTCTGCAAATAACATTCCAAACTATATTTTAGCCTTCACATATACTCTTAAATAACAACCATGACTTGTGGTCCTCTCAAACCACAACTTTTTTTTTTTTTTTCACGCCTCCTGTTTTTTCACTCCTTTAGTACTTCTTGTCATGCCCATAATTAGGGCTGTGGCTGGGCTTAGGGTCTGTGGAGTGATAAAACCTAGAGCCCTGCTAGGGGCTGGGCTGCAAGAGCGTGCCAAAGCACATGCAAAGTTAAACCAAGTAGTTTACCATGAGAACACGCACGTGTCTTTCTGACATTATTGGTGTTCTTGGGTGGAGTCCTTGTCATGCCCTTGGCTAGGTTTTGGGTTCGCGTTAGGGATATGATAAAGTATAGGACCCCTCGAGCAGTAATGTTGCATATAGGATGCCTAACCTTATCTGAGTCTGCAACAAGTCTGCTTCCTCAACAATTTTTGTCTTTCAATCCTCAGAGCAGGCGGTCATTTCAATCACTTTGTTTAGGGTTAGCTTTTGGCTAGTTATAGATCATAAGGCCGTCTGGGGAGTGTGTCTTCAAATAGCATGCCCTACAATATGTCCACCAAGTCTGCTCCCGTGACACCTTTTGGGTTTTGGCCCTAATTTGGCCTGTTGGGCAGTGCTTCTTGCCACACTCATCACTAGCATTAGGGTTAGCGTTTGGGAGTGGCAAAGCCTAGGGTCAAGAGTCCCACAAAGAGTGGGGCTGCAAAAGGCATGCCAAACAGCCCTTGAGGCTGCACTGTCTGCTCCCACAACAACTTTTCTCTTTCAGCCTTCATTGGGGCTTTTTGGTAGTGCTTCTTGCATTGCTCATTGCTAGGGTTATTGTTAGGGTTAGAGTTCAGGAAGTGTTAACGTATAGATACTCAAGAGGAGTGGAACTGCAAAGGGGATGCCTAACTTTATTTGAGGCTATTTTCCTCTATAACTTTTGCATTTCAATCCTCAGCGTGGGTGGTGAGCAGGGGACCATATCATGTCTACTGCTCCAATTAGGGTTAGGATTAGAGTTAGGGTTCGGCTGGTGACAAGATGTAGTGTCCCAGGAACATTGGGGCTGTATAACAGGATGTCAAAGCTCATGTGACCCCACACCAAGTCTGCTCCCATTGCAATTTTCATTTTTTGGTCTCCACTGGGGCTCTGGGGTGGTTGTTCTTGGCATGCCCATCTCTAGGGTTGGAGTTAGCATTAGGGTTAGGTTTTGAGGAAAGATAAATCGTAAAGCCCTATGAGGAGTAGGGCTGCAAAGTGCATGCCAAAGCATATGAGACACTGCACCAAATCTACTCCCACTAAAACTTCTCATCTTTCAGCTCTCATTGGGAATCTTGGGTTGTATTTCTGACCATGTATCTCACTAGGGTTAGTATTAAGGTCTGAGGAGTGAAAAAGCCTAGAGCCCCATGAGGAGCGGGGCTGCAAAGGGGATGCCAAAGCACATGTGATGGTGCATGAAGCATGCTCGCATGACAACTCATCATTCCTCCCTCTAGGGGAGGGTGTCTGTTGGGTGGAGGTCTGTGTCATGTCCATTGCTAGGACAAGGGCAAGGGTTAGGTTTTGGAGAATGACAAAGCATAGAGCTCCTTGAGTAATGGGGCTGTAAAGGGCATGCCAAACACTATGTGAGACTGCACCTAATCTGCTCCCATAACAACTTTCATCTTTCAGCCCTTATTTGACCTGTTGGACTGTGTTTTTTGCCATGTCCATCATTTGGGTTAGGATTAGGGTCCGAGGAGTGGTAAAGCATAGAGCCCCATGAGGAGTGGGGCTGCAAATGGCAAGTATCCTTGCTTCAAAACATCTCTTGGTGACTAAAAATCCAGTTGTATACTGGGTTCAGACACCTTTCTTGACTTGTCTACCATGTGGATCACATACTGATTAAGATAGAAAAGAACAAGTTCCCAGGGTTATGTAACTCTGAGACCCCATTTTCCTCTATGAAATGAATGATCTGCAGAGATAAACAAGGCTGTCACTACATTTTCCCATTAGTAAAGTTTCTCCTTTAGTAAACACAAACAATGTTTCTAAGGCATTTCAACAAGATTCCACAGAACTGACTCATGGCCAGATCTCCCAATGCATCTGAAAGGGGTCCCTTTTTTTGTTTTTTTTTTTTTTTTTTTTTTTTTTGCTATGGGTATACTAAATGGAAAGGATTTCAGATAACTCAACATTTTATTATTTTAATACCCTCCACAGTTGAATTTCTACAGCCAAACATTCAACTTGTGATCTATGAGACACACAAGATGCTTAAAATATGCTCTTTTTTACTTTTTTAAGGAAGCTCATAAATTTATTGCAGTCTTATGGCATAGCATTTTGCCTGATTTATGGGGCAAAACCCAGATTTCTTACAGATTTCTTAGAATTACCAAACAAACACAACCCAGGTACAACATCCTATTAAAAATGAATTTATTATAGGACCTGAACATTGAAAGTTAAATAATGGTTTGATTTTCAAGCTGAAACTGAAATATTTGTTCTTCTGCAAATCCAAAACAGTCTATGAGTAATTGCATTACCTTTGCTTACAAAATGTTTTTTTTTTTCACTGAAGGTCATAGTCTTTGAGGAAGAATACAGAAAAATGAGTAACACTTTACATACTTTGACCTGAAGTGTCACTACTGTTACACTCTTAACTGAAGGCTGTGGATGTCTTAGAAAAGAATACAGTTATTCTGTTGTTATTTAAATATATATTTATTTTAAAGGAGATTTTATATATGTATATACACATGCACACATTAATAGCTACATTTCTTACAAAATGCAAAGTCACAAAGACGTTTCAGATCAATAATCCAAAACAAAGAAAAATTTTCATCCCAGAACATCTTACCACAAGTTATACTTAGCTCACATTTCATAGGAAATACTATTTTAGAAAATGTCCTAAAGAATAAGGAAAATGTTCTTTATCCCTCCAGTCTGACATTATAATAATTCAACTGTACATACCTTTCAGGGAAAGATAAATAGCCATAACAGAATGTAAAATATTATCCAGTAAAGTTACTTCTCATTATTACTGTTTCACAGTCTGTAAGAAGAAAAGCAAATACCCCAGAACAGTGAGAAGACAGGATCCCATTCTCGTTTTATTTCTGGAATTTTCTTAATTTTAAGTTTATTATGGGTTTAGAATTGAGAACTGAATTATCTTGAAAAGAGGTTCTGTATAGAATTTTTCATCAGAAGGTATGGAAACCCTACCTAATATATCAGATGTGAGAAAATAAGAAAGCATCAGATATGGACATTTAGTGATTCTTAAAACATAAAACAAGAGTGTAGGTGTCTATTTTACCTTCCTTGCCATTCCCAGTTAGTAGTAATTATTTATTTCATCTGAGATTGGGAATGAGTTTTGAAGACATTTGAGTATTTGGACAGTTTTGTACATGCTACTAGGTGACATGACCCGCTATATTATTATATATCTTATCTATCATGCTTATTCATCAAGGTATCTTTGGTGAACTGAAAAGGAGTCCACAGCCTACATCTAGAAACTCTTTTTTGTGACCAGGAACCCTTGAAAGACCACAGAGGTTCATTATTTGCCTATACTATGGGCAAATGTACAGCCCTGTACACTGCCCTGTACACTGTCTCCTCTAAACCCGTTTTCAAGCATAGGAGTTCATTTAGCCACATGTGATCCCCAAACTTCACTATCACAAACTCCTTCTACTTCATTTTCAAGCATACAGAGGCCATTGACAGTGTAAGAAGCGGAGTTGAAGCTGATTGAATGCAAGAGAACAGAAAGTCTTTCCAAATTGGTGTAGTATCCTGAAAATGCACAGAGCCAATAACAAGGGGAGTGACATCAATAGGTACTCCTGCTGAGCACTGCTCTCCTTGGATGAGATATTTTCATTTCATAGAAGTATTTGTTTCCAGTTTTCTTTTATCTTGCATACATTCTTGCTTTATCTGCTCACCTTCCCTTTCCAAGGTATTTGCACAAATACTGTGGAGAACATATTGAAGAACAGCTGTTGGGAGAAAAAGAGGAGAATATTTTTGACAAGATTCCACATTCTAATTTCACAGGAATAGTATACTTCTACGTGTTCAAAACTAGAAAGGGCTTTCAGGTGTTTCATCTTGTCTTTCTACCACAGCTCTCACTGCTAACCTGAAAGAAGCTAGAGAATGGACTAGTTTTAATCTTAGGAGGAATTTTCTGGAGTTCTTTTGAAAATATATTTTATTAATCTTTACACATGGTTATTATGACTTGCTTAATACTTTTAGGATATAAGTAAACTCTTTTTGTTTACTCAAAAAAAAAGAGATAGTCAGCTCATTTTAGGACCTACGTATATAAACATTTCTCCTCAATTTCATTTTACATCTTACCATAAGCCATACATTCTTATTTTCCAGGATTTTATTCCCTTGGTATGAGAAAAAAAAATGTGCTTCATCACTGAAGGAAGAGATATAGAGGACATGAGACTAAGTAAGACAGAGCACATAGTTAACTTGGATAAAGTCCAAAAATATAAACAGTAACAAAGTTCAAATGGCAAAACTGTATCTGGAAAAAAGATATAGAAGACTCTCAATATTATAGGCCTGGTTGAGCAATAGGCACAGTGGAGCTTACAGATGTTTGGAAACAAAATTTATATTCAAATATATCAAATATCAGTTCTACTAGGTATATTATGTGTTGGTTAAAGAATACCATAAAAGTCTCCAGTCTGGAACAGGGAGGAAGAGTAGAATAAAACTACATTACTCTATGCTTTCCTCCTAAAGCCAGGGGAGAGGATGACCTTGTTTTCCCCAATGAACTTTCCAGTTCTAGTTTGAACTTTCACATATTTGAAGAGCAGATCCACTTCCTCCTCTATTTTCTTCTGTTGTAATTTCTTTGGCAAGTTTTTCTTATCTATAATTTGTATCTAATGAGGCTTTTTGTCAGAGGGGAGTATGTCTTTAGAACAAAGTCTACTTACTATGGTTAGGAAATGAATCATGTAATACATCAAATTACTTATTCTGCTTACTAGCCAAAATAATTAAAAAAAAAAAAGACTGTTGACTTTAATTTTTTTTTCTTTTTCACATGAAGGTGTCTTACTCTTAATTCCACTACAGTCAACCTGAAATCAAGGAAATAGTCTTTTCCCATAACCCTGCCTCAGACATGAGTGTTGCAGGTAATTTCTTCCCAGCACCATGGACAGTGCTCTGGTAACTCTTAGGGGCCGGCTCCTGTTCCCTGTGGTTAGTGTAATGTAGTTACTGGAATGCATTTCAAGTAAATAAGGATTTGCAGGGGAAAAAATACATAAATGAACACACACACACACAACACATATCCATATCATGTTTTGGTAGCATAGAGAATGTCTTAAAGTCTTTCCTTCCACTGAAAACTGCCTAGAGACACTATTTTGCCATTCCCCTCTGTTTTGGTTGTTTCCACCCCTCAGTCACACTAATATAACATTCTTATGGCAACAAGACCAATTGCACTCACAGAGGGTGTTTTAAAGAATGTATAATGTGTTTTTACCTGGTGGTTACACTGGACAAAGAGTTATTAGCATTCTCTTTGGAGACTTTTAACATTCCGTAAATCCCAGTGTGAAAACCTTTATTTTAAATATTAGTGAGCATAACCAGCTCTGAAGAAAGACTCTAGAATCTACACCGTTTTGGAGGATGTCTTTCTCAAATAATATTCCTGACAGTGGTTTTAGTAAATAGATGCAAAAGCTTCTATATTCAAATGCCCTGATAGTCTTAAAGAAAGCAAGAAGAATGTATGTTAGCATAGGTGTGCAGCAAAGCAAAATCAGCTTGCAGTTGTTAAGTATATTCCAGATCACTTTTCATCTGACAGTTCTATTGACCTAATATGAGAGCTGAAGAATATGCTTTCCAATGAGTTACAAGAATAAACTATAAAGAGCCACGTCTGCACGGTGGGATTCTTTTCGATACTTATCAGAAGAAAAAACTAGTAATATACCTTATCAGAGATTTTAGTCCTCGCCAACACATAAAACTGAATTGCTTTTGGTGTTTTCATAAGAACTGTTGGAGTTATAAAGAGAAACACAATCTGAGGGAAAAATATTCAAGATCTGATATATGAGCTCTTCTTTAACTTCCAAGTTCCTTGAATGCTGTGTTGGCTTTTTATCAAAAACCTGCAGAAAAATTAAATCTCAGCAGATAAGATACCTGATGAAAAGAGAACTATGAAAAGAACAAAATCAATTCCCTACTAAGGTGTCAAATGGATGATTATTCATGCATAAGAAAAACATTAATCCTGAAAAGTAGTACTCTAAAAACTGAAGAGAAAAAATAACAAATCTAATAAATGTGTATATATAAATGTATATATTTAACTGTATGTGGATAACAAAAATATATTATGTATTAAAGCATACACATGATATATCAATTGGTAAGTGAATGTAGAATGGAGAAGATCGACACTTTACCTCCCTTGTAACATTCCTGCTCTGTGATTCTGTGTGTGTTTGAGGACACACATCCATGCATAAAACATTCTTGTCAAATCATCATAGGAAATGATAAATATTCATTTACATATTAGTGATATGAAAGAGAAGGTTTAAAACCTGTAGGTAGCTTTTAAACCTTTAAAGAGAAGGTTTAAAAGTTACCTTTTCTGTAGCTACTTTAAGAGTAGCTACAGAAAAGATTTTTTTAGAGAACCTTTTATAGTGTTAACAAACAACAGATTTGAAAAAGTTCCAAAAGAATATCTGAAATTCCAAGACCTTTTTAAAGGTTGTGAGCAAAAAGCACTGGCACTGAAGAAATGTTACACTTCTTCAGCAAATCTAAAGCTTCTATTCAAGACTGTCTCAAAGGAATAAAACTAAAAGATTAGTTAGCTTTAAGCTAGAAATTTGAGATTTAAGCTAGAAACTCATTCATAACAGGTTTCTCTTTAATAGCAAATTCTATTTAATATTATTGATGTGGGTATTTCAGTACCCAAAAGTATGTCTCAGCTTCTTTTAGATGCATATTATTGTAAATAATTCTGAGCAAGCAAGGACATAACCTTGTATGTTATATAGAGACGTTCGCACACACACACACCCTTTTTATTTTTTTTTTTGAATCAGCTACACCGGAAAGTAAGGTGTATTGACAGATGCAAAAGATTTTGGCACTGACTTCACAGACCGTAACTGTACAAGTCAGTTTGACAATGCATCAGTAACCATGTAGCTCGCAGGAAAACACAAGACAAAGCCCCTCACAGGAAAAAAAATTGTGAATATTTTCTCTTTCTCTTGAGAATCTCTCAGCCTAATCTCTCTTAAATATTGGTTAAGTCTGATACATGTTTAGGCTACCAGTGTCTGTTCTAGGACAGCTGAAACATCACAGGAAAATATGCAGCTGGTTTGCTTGATATTCTTGTTATATTTTGCATATGGTAAACAGGTACCTACTTCTATTTATCTTTGCAATTATTGTCTTGTGACATTTTTTCAAGAACTCCTCTCTGCCTCTGGAACTTGTGTCTTAATAATACGTTCAATATTTAACTTTTTTCTTTTACCTTCTGTTTTGTACTTACAAAGATATTTACAAAATCAGTCTGACTCTTCTTTATACAAAGACCTATATTTAGAATATATAGAAAATATAGAATATTTCCTTCTTAACTATTGCATTGCTGCGAGTAAAGAGATGTCTGTCACCAAATTACACTATAGAATGTGTTTCAATCGTTCAGCACATGTTTGCACACACAAATTTGTGCAGGCATAATTTGTACCTATCTTTTCATATAAAAGCACAGTAAAAACCCTCAATCCTGAGCCTCTGATTATCTACAAATACTGTCTCTCTTGTCTGTAAAATGCAGACAGAGCAATAGATTTTTGAAATTCCTCTTGATTGTTTTGCAATGCCACTTTCCCAAGAAACTTGAGAGGTAAAAAATTTCACAGAGAAAATCATATCTGTGACTTAGGACAATGCATATTGACCCCCCTTGGGGTCCCCCAGGGGTCAGTCCTTGGTCCAGTCCTGTTCAACTTGTTCATCAATGACCTGGATGAAGGCACAGAGT
>JAWLRI010000169.1:5099063-5112813 GCA_034781795.1 Crypturellus tataupa | reverse complement strand
CCTTCTCTGGAGATCTTCAAGACCCGCTTGGATGCTGCCCTGTGCCATGTGCTCTAGGTGGCCCTGCGTGTGCAGGGCGTTTGGACTAGATGACCTCTAGAGGTCCCTTCCAACCTTAGGCATTCTGTGATTCTATGATTCTATGATAAAAGAATCATGAAGAATGCATAAAGGACAATGCATGACAGAGCCTAGTCTTTGCTAGGAAACTTCTGAAATTATTTTACTTTTCTTCTGAATTTTAGTGTCTTCTCCAACACTCTCCCTCTAGATATATTTTATTTCAAAGTCGTGCATTATATTAATTTTCTTCCCATATGGTCTCTCACAGTGGACTGCAATTGAATAATCCACTTGTCATCAGAAGTTTTCCCTTTGGGAGGAAAACATATTTAGCCAGGAAAAGACATTTTGTCAACAGTCCATTATATTTCTAGATAGATAGCACCTTGCTGACGTGGCATCTTCAACTTCCCTCTTCTCCCTCATGTGCTGTTATTGTGTGCCACTTGTTAGGCTGAATCAGGAGTTTCACTTTTTCATGTATCAGAAATAGACTGTTGACTCTTGTGGAAATGGTTTAAAAAATGTCACAACAAGAAGGAAAACTTCAGCTGTACAGTGCAGTAGTTCCAAAAGATAATTAGAACATGATGCCTGTGCTTTCTTCATTCTCTATATACACTTGCTCTTCTTGCTTTAAAGAGTACGTACAAGAGTGAAAAATAATAGAAAAGTATATAAATTAATTAAAGATGCTTTGAAGTAGAAGTATTTATTTTGCCAGTAACAAAGGAAAAAGCACACTCACAAGTTATAGAATGTGATGATTTCCTTTTAAAGAGAAATACAAACCTTAGTCCTTAATTGGATTCTCTCTTCATCTAAGAAGGTTGAAGCAATGGTAACAATTTTTTTGCCCAGATTTGCATTATTTATTAATCCATTTATTTTATGTGTCTTGCACCACATTCATCACTGATATATGCAGAATATGAATGAAACTAAATATATTTAAGGATATAGGATTTCTACCTGCAGTACAATAGCGTTATGAATTTTCAGTTTATTAATCTTGTATTTCAGGCTTTTGTGCTGAAATTTCTAAACATCTCCTTACAGATTTATGTCAGAGTTTAACTGCAAAAAGACAGCATAAAAAATTATTTATGCATTGCTATATCTTGTTTCTTAACTTCATCATAAATACTATATTTAACATATGTGACTCAGGAAGATACACAGCTAGTAAATTTTCTTATGGTAAAGTGCATTAAAACTCTGTAAATCTTTCTTTTGCAGGCATAATAATAGGACCCTTTAAGTGTGTCATATAATGCCTCTAGAACTACAGCCATTTCAGGAAAGAAAATAGCAATATTTTTTCATAGGTCACATTTAAAATGTTATTAAGCATTAAAGATTTTATGAACACTCTCTTACAGATTACTTTATGGAACATAATCCAGAGCTGAATGTTCTCAACTGTCATAACAGTTGTATAGAGTTTAGTGGGAACTGGTGATGTCCATCACAATGGATTGAGACTGTATAATTGTAAGCTGCTAAATGACTTGCCTTTGGACCTCCTTCTGCATATTGTAAGGTAAAAAACCCATCGCTTGTCTTTAAAAGAACAGTTCCTAAGTGAACAAGCAAAAGAACTATCGTTTTATAGTCTGCTATTTCACACTAATAAGTCTCAGTTGCAGTAAGGAGTCTGGTGTCCAAATCCTGAGCTATGCTTAAGTACTCTTAGATGCTCTTATTTGTTTAGAATTTCATGAGATATGATAATTATCCTGTAAAGCTGTCAAATCAGTATGTAAAAGTCTACAGCCCCCTGTTGCTCCTGGACCTGTAGGAAGGCCAGATCAACACTGACTAACTCTTGATTTCTTCACAGATTTCAGGCTGCTGTGTGGAGTGCCAGTATCCATCATGTCTATGTCCTGGTCCTGTTCCCTATCAGTTTAGTGAATTTTCTGACAAAATAAAATGAAAACTTTGTATCATAACCATTTCACTACTTCTTTTTCTTGCTGGTAAAGCTTTTAACAATTTTCCCTGAATTAATTCACTCTATTACCTCTTTTCTGCTGCCTGACAAAGAGGAGTTGAGATTTTACAGGTAATCTTAGCATCAGCTGACTAGACTTTTCAGATAGAATTTATATTGATATTGAAGAAAAATGCTTTAATAACATTTAATTTGGAGATTTCATCAAAGTTACTACCCAAATTGTAGACTAAGGACACAGAATAATTTAGTAGACTAAACTGAAGCTAATATCTGTGGGCTGTTAATGTGATACAACCTCTAAGACCACTCGGGTTTGTTACTAAATGGAATGGGCTCCTATTAGAACCAAAATCCTATTAGACTTGGGGCTCCGTTATTTGCCTTTAGAGCCTGATAATCACTGATAGGCTGAAAAAAAAAAAAAAAGGAAAGAAGCAATGAAACAGTAAATATTTTAATTTGCTTCATACAGTCTGGAAGATTACATTCAATACCTACATACTATTATTCTACTATTATCTGCCCTTCTGCATGTGTAGTATAACTGCTTTATGATCTCACTACACTAATTCTGACCCAGAACTCGTTAATTTGTTTAATGCATTTCTTTAAAAGCCAAACACTAACATTGGAGAAAATAAATGGTAAAAAAAGTCCACATCTTCACCACAGGAACACCACAATAACTGTACTCTTACAGTGTACAAACGTGTAACATTCTCATTACATTAGTAATTAAAAAAAAACAGAGATGCACAGACAGTGAACAAATGTAAATGTTTCTAGTGGATAATTGGGGAGTTTTGCCCCAGATAAGTATGGCGTAGCCTTGCTGGTGTTTGTCCTGGAATGGAATGACTGTCTGCTGTGCCCATTCACAGTGGCTGGGACTGGTTTTGCTTGCTTTTTAGACAAAGCCGGTTTCTTCTTAGAACACGTGTGCTCTAACCCATGTCTACAGACAAGGTTAGGAGGAAAGTCCACAATCTATACCTGATGGTTGCTCTTCTTTCCTACTAAGTCACTGTAGCAGATGTGTTGGAAAGTAATTTCTAGAGACAGTGTTTTTTCAATACTTCTTTCCTTTCTTCCTGTCTAAACTTCTCGCTAGAGATTGACTTACTCTCTGTGTTCATTATTTCTACACAGAAGAATAAATTTTCATCTTAACTTTAAGAAGTTCTCCATTTTCGCAATTTTACACCAAAAATATTTTTGCCAGAAGTCACATGTACGTGGAATCCTGCCACAAATCCAACCTATTTAAAATCACTAGTGCAAATAAAATACTACTAATACTATGGAGACCTGATTCAAAAAATATAGTTCATTTTAAGAAATGAATCAATGTTTCTATTTTGAAGTAAATTATCTTTCAAATGTAACTGTCACCAAGAGATAATAACAAATAGAGATCATCATTTGTAAGCAGGGGAAAGGCTATAAACATGAGCTTTGGTGATTGTATGTCACAATTTTACACTTAACATTCACAGATGTGGAATTCTTGGTCCTGACTACTGGAAAACAGTAACTCTTTGAAGAAAACATCATAAATTTATAAAGTATCTCATGGATTTGATCTCAAACAGTTAAAATATATGCAGCAACTTCAAGACAAAAAATCCTTAACTTGTTTACAAACTTCTTACAAAAATGAATCTAAATGCTACTAAAAATCTACTAAAAAAATATATTTTAAAAGCTTTTTTGAGTTAAATCAATCAAAGACATATAGTTAAGCTCTTCGCATATCAACTTCTTTACATGCTATTTAGCATTTTATCCCAGCTGTTTATTGTACATTAAATACTAGCATCAAGAGGTCCAAGTATCTGACTTAATACACAGGTGTATTGTAAAAAGTACGCAGAAGAGGAGAGTTTGACAGAAAACACCATCTTTACATCTTTTATTACTCAAATTATAGTTCTATTTGAATTGAAATAGTGGTGCTAACCATTCCAGCTCTTAAAAAGAGAAAAAAAAAAAAACAATCTTTTTCTTACCTGAATAAATGGAATATTTATTTTGCATAGATGGGTAAAAATAGCAAAATTTGCAGTAAGAGCTACTGAAGTTCATGCAGAAGAAATGTATCCTGTCTGTAATGGATTGTCAAATGTAAGAATGCATGCAAGCAGAGTGGCTTAATACCAATAATTCTACTATAGCTTAAGGGAAAAAATATGTTGTTTTTGCTGCTGTCGTACTTTAAAAAATACAGAAGATGACAAGATGAGTTCTGCAGAGCGAACAGATGTTTGCAACAGTAGGATCCATAATCTTCATATATATATATATCCATCTGTTTATATCAGCATGGTTTTCCAGGATCCATCCATGCTAAAATGATATATTTATGTTTCTTTGTTTTGTTTTGGTTTGTTTTTCCATCAGCTTATTAACTCCCTTTTCAGTTGAGAAAAAAATAATTAGAAAATTTGTCTGGAAAGTCGGTATATATCAAGTAGTCACTTGATGCTTGTGTCTATGGAAACTTCAAATTATTTCTGATAATATACAGGTAAAGGAGAATAATCCATTGCATGTTTAATTGTTTTGAGTGTCATTTCCTTATTTGTCTGAAAATTCCCAAATTGCAGAAGATTCTGGGTTTTTTTTTCATGCTGAAATAGACAGAAGAGGTAACAAATGCAGAGACTTGGCTAGCAGAAGGGTGAATAGACCCCCCGGCTGAGGTAAGGCTGACGAGCACAAGGGCAGAGTGTGGTTGCTGAAAAGTCTTCTGACAATTTCACACCACTGGGAGTTTCCCAGACCTGGGTCATCTTTCTGTATCTCATTCTTTTCTGTCTACTTTCCCTTCCCTCAGTTTTTTCCTCTTCTCTCCATCTTTGCATTCAAGCCTACCATGACTTCAAATTATCTTTGACTATGGTCTGTTGTTTCGCTTTTTGTCTACCCAGTACAAGCCGCTCTTATTACTTTAGCCAAGACAGCTAGTGGGAGCCACACACTGAAAAACCTTTTGTGAATGTTGACTTATCTGTGCTTTGATATTCCAACTGTAATGGAATAATAAAACTTGCTTATTTGACTAGAGTATTTTGATCATAAGAATGTCAAAAATTGAAGGTTTTCCTCATATATCTTGCAGAGGGATTCAGAGATAAGATTGTATTGATATATCTTGTGGTATTCAGAAACAAGGGTATAGCTTATGTTCAGAATGTAAGTATTTTTTTTAACTACATAAATTTCCTGATTAAGTTCTGAAGAAAAATGGGAATTATCTATAAAAGTTCCTATCAAACAATTAAGTCTTGTATTATTAATTAAGAAATAGAAGCAATAACTACATTAAATAGGAGAATGAACACCACAATCAGTATTTTTTAATATGAAACCCATTATTAAATACTAAAAATAGCCTAAGTTATCCTCAATATTCCAAGTATGTTTTGACTGTGTATTACTCAGCAGCAAGATCATATTTGCATATTTGCAGGGTATGAAGATTTTGAACAACACTACCCTGAAGACTTTACCTACATTATTAATTGTAGCCGCACTTTTAACCAGAGTTTATGGGACCTTATTGGTAGGCGTTTTCACCACCTTTGACAGACAGACAGACGGACAGACAGTTCAACCTCAGGTGATTATTTCACAGATCTGGCAAGCTCAGTTAAGAGCCACCACTGCTGACACTCACAGTGCGACCCTTGCTACTCTTCCCTCAGAGCCAACCCCTTGCTCCACCTGCTTGCACTGTGACAGCTCTGGAGTTAATAAGGTATTCCTGAGAACTAATTTCACCCGTGAAATAACAAAAATCAAGCCCAGCGAGAATAGATTATTTTCTGTTGGAGGTGAGTTGAACCGACCCATAGAAAAGTCTGCCTGCTGTCAATGTTGGAACAAGGAAAGAAAGGAGACTGACAGAATACGAACACACGGATGAGGCAAAAATGAGAGCAGAGTGAGAAGCAGGACTTTCTCGGTAAGTGAGATCCCTTTCACTCATTGCTAACTTCTTTTGCCTTTAGAGTGCCACTTTGCTGATATAAACACAGGCTACAAAGATCAGAGAGGAGTGCAGGTTCATTCAGGTTGCAGTGGTACTTTCAGTGAAGTTTTTCCTGCATGTGTTCAGTATTTATTTATGAGCCTTATTCCACATATACTACTCGGAAGAATTTAGAGTCTTCTTTTGGTGAAGCAGATGACAAGATATTTGTGCTCACAGCAACTTCGATAGGTTCTTCTCAAACTGCTTTTAACAGCACAAGTATCCTTTCCCCATGAAGCCAGGTATTAAGATGTAGTTATGATAATCCTTAAATTGTGAATGAGACTGAAACAGTGGTCTGAACAATATATTTTTTTCTTTCAAAACAAACAAGAAAATATCTGTAACAAAAACAGCTGACTGACTCTGGAAAAGATCACTGAGTATCTCTAATTTAAAGAATTCTATGGGACTTGTAAACCTAGCAGTATCTGTTCACTCAGTTCAGCTGCTGACATAAAAGAAACAGCTAGGAGCAAGGCCAAAGAGAGTCTAGGATCAGCTATTTTTACTTACTTTTACTTAGGGGAAGGTTAATTGTACTGTATTAGCTAAAGCAGCATTGACCTCTCTCTGTAAACATCTATAATTGTAACATCGTAGACAGGATATGAACTTTCAAAAATGCTTTTGTTTTTAAATGTATCTGTAATTACTTTTACTCTATTGCTACTTTTTAGGCTCATCCACATACTGTATGAAATTCAAATTATATCATTTAGAATCCTTGTGAGACCATCTTATGGCTTTGTACTGCTGGTAGACTGTATCTCCTGAACTGTCTTTGTGAGTTGTACCTCAGGGTGGACTTAATTTTCTGCTATGTATTGCATAAGCTAACTCTGCCCCACATGGCCTATGAACAGTAGGTCAGGCCAGTTTCCCCAGTCTGCATCTTCTGCTTGAGTTTCCTCTCACAGCATATGACTCTGCTTGTGCTTATATAGAAGCTAATGCAAAAACCAGTGTGGAAGTTTAGGCTTGACACCTGAGGCTAAGTAATTTGGAAGATAGTAATGAGGATCCTAATAAAGTAAAGGCAGACTAATGGTCCAAACAGAACATGCATCTCTAGCTGTATTGGAAGTACAGTTTTACAGCATGGATGAACTTACTATGAAGGAAGGAGAGAAGAAAAGACCTCACAATTGCAAAGAATGTTGGTGCAGGTGTATTTTGCTGGCCTCACAGTGAAGAAGTGATTTTACGATGTTTGTAAATGGATCTCTGCTGCTGCTGAAAGGTGCACTGTGTCTGTCCACGTCTTCTCAACTTTCCCTCGTACTGGAGCTGTGCTACTTTGTCAGCAATGTGTGCTGTAATGGCTTGCTGACCTAACTGAAAAAAAAAAAAAACTTTTTGTCATTATTGTTGTTGCATTTTTTTGGATTAAGTGCGTTGCTCTGAATCACTGCATAGCTACACAAGTGCCAGTACTATCACAGGGAATCAATGGTAATATGCACTGGTGGTGAAAAGGAGGAATCGATCTTTGTGAAACAGCACGGTCTTAAGCTGACTAAAGACCACACTGCCGAATCTGAATCCTGCATAGGTTTGCATCTGTCTGTAAGTGAATAAGCACATAAAATTAAGTGGTGAACTCAGAAGATTTTAACTAGACTATTGTTAATGTAGCACTACAGTTGGTAGAGATGAACATTGCAGTGAGCTGTGAGTTTGGTATTTGCAGGATCGTGGCCCTTCTGACAATGAACAAAGTATTGACAGGAACTTAATGCAAACTGAGAGAAAGCACAACTTTAATTGTTTCTGAAGTCTTTATGTTGCTTGTAACTATGAGAGATTATAAAGTTTGGCAAAACAAGAATAAATTTTAAGTAGGAATTAAAACTATGGAGTCACAGATATGTCTTCTGATAGAGGGTAGCAGGAGGAAACAAACTGGCATAATCTCTGTTGTGACGATTTTCTGCTTCTAGAGATCCTTCCTCCTGTAATGTTCATATCTGGCCTTGATTTGAGAGAAAGAACCCACATGAACCTGGCATAAAATTTGTTCTGTTCACAGGAAATAGAGGTGTCAAGTTTTATTGTGGACATTCTAGACATTCCCCTTCACACTCTGTTAAAAAAAAAAAGTGTGCCACCCATGTAACCTTGCTTTAAATACTGGTTATCAAACTGACAAAATAGTTTAGCCAATTAGAGCCAAATCTGCACCACTGTGTGATTACAGCAGCCACTGCCCATCTTTCTGCCCTAGTAATGAATGCATGCATTCCTACAAAGCGAAACTTCTTGGCACTCAAAGAGTTTCCCTTTCCACAAATGCTTTTTCAGCTATCTCAGCAGAACAGAACTTACTCCAGAGACGCAAGGTGTCCTTGTGAAGACTGGGGACAGACTATAATCCTGTAAGAATGTCTTGCATTTTTCATACGCTAAATAAATGCATTAAAATGGGAGGTTTAGATCTTCTTCTCTTAATTACTCTTTGTTATTTTATAGTAAGTAAGTAGAAAAATAATTTTTACATTATATGTTGAGCTTATTCACTTGTTTGGCAGATTAAATGTTTCATTGTGGAAAATGCCAAAATATAAAAGATCTTTTTCACTCTTTGGTAACCGAACTTCACACTACTCATACATTTGTCATTGCAAATATGTATTTCAGCCGGAAACCACATGAGATGAATTAGATTTCCTGTTCAGCTTACAGAGCAGCAGAAGGGTATTGATGTGTCTAGCTAGTTCAGAGCTGTTATCTGCCATTACAGGAGATGCAACTCTGACACAAAAACACCTCAGTAGTCCTTCGTCTTAAGGATACATGAGTGGGTTACATGGTGTCGAATTAGTTCATTTCTGTGGGCTGCTCATAGCAATATGCAACTACTGGGACTAGTAGAGTAGAATAAACTGCAGCAAAATAAAGCTGTCTTTGCATATGCACCTGTGATCTACAGTAAAAAGTTAAACATACATGCATAAATAAAGGTGTTCTAAGTTGGATGGCCACATGCTTTTTCGCAAGTAGAAAAGCCTGAACTCTCTTACCTCAACTCTCTAACCACACAGCTAGGCACAGGCAGTGCAGGAGGTTCCTGCAGAACATTGCAGATAGCTTCTTGATGCAGGTGATAAATGAACCAACGAGGGAAGGGGTGCTGCTAGACCTGACAGTAACAAACAGAGATGGGCTAGTTGGAAATGTGAGCTTTGGAGGCAGTCTTGGCTGTAGTGACCATGAAATGTTGGAATTCACAATCCAGCAAGGAAGAAGCTGGTCAAGAAGTAGGATTGCAACCCTAGACTTCAAGAGAGTTAACTTTGACCTCTTCAAGGAGCTCCTTGGAGGAATCCCCTGGGCAAAAGTCCTAGAAGGAAAGGGAGGGGGGGTCCAGGAGAGTTGGCTACTATTCAAGCACCGTTTTCTCCAAGCTCAGGATCAGTGCATTCTTAAAAGAAAGAAGTTGAGCAAGAGGGCAGGAGACCTGTGTGGATGGGCAAGGAGCCCTTGGATAAACTTAACGAGTAAAAGATTGCATATATAACGTGGAAGAAGGGCCAGATCACATGTCAACCATATAGGAACATTGTCAGAGAATGCAGGGATGCAATGAGGAAGGTCAAGGCCCACTTGGAATTAGAGTTAGTGAGAGGTGTCAGGGGCAACAGGAAGGGCTTCTACAAATACATCAGCAATAAGAGGAAGACAGGGAAAATGCTGGTCCGCTGGTGAACAGGGTGACAAAGGATGCAGAAAAGGTAGAGTTACTAAATGCCTTCTTTGCTTCAGTCTTTACTGCTAAGGCCAGTCCCCATGAACTACAGAGCCCGGACACAAGTGAACTAACTGGGAGAGAGAGAGAGACTTTCCGCTAGTCAAGCAGGGTCGGATTAGGAATTATTTAGGCAAACTGAATACCCATAAATCCATGGGACCATATGGGATGCACCCACGAGTGCTGAGGGAACTGGCAGGGGTTATTGCTCAGCCACTCTCCATCATCTTGGAGAGGTCATGGAGAGTGGGAGAGGTGCCGGAGGACTGGAAGAAATCAACATCACTCCAGTCTTCAAAAAGGGCAAGAGGGAGGCGATGGGAAACTACAGGCCAGTCAGCCTCACCTCCATCCCCAGAAAGGTGATGGAGTAGCTCATCCTAGAGACCATCTCTAGGTATGTGAAGGAAAAGGTGATCAGGAGTAGGCAGCATGGATTCACCAAGGGAATGTCATGTTTGACAAACCTGACAGCCTTCTACAATGGGATGACTGCATGGATGGACAATGGCAGAGCTGTGGATGTTGTCTACCTTGATTTCAGTGAGGCTTTCGACACAGTCTCCCATAACATCCTTATGGGGAAGCTCAGAAAGTGTGGGTTAGATGAGTGGACAGTGAGACGGATGGAGAACTGGCTGGATGGCGGAGCTCAGAGGGTCATGGTAAATGGGGTTGAGTTTAGTTGGAGGCCTATGGTCAGTAGTGTCCCTCAGGGGTCAGTATTGGGCCCGGTGCTGTTCATCTTACTCGGATGAGGGCACAGAGTGCACTCTGAGCAAGTTTGCAGATGACACCAAACTGTGAGGAGTGGCCGACACTCCAGAGGGCTGTGCTGCCGTTCAGAGGGACCTGGACAGATTGGAGAGCTGGGCTGAGGGGAATCTCATGAGGTTCAACAAGGACAAGTGCAGGGTCCTGAGGAGGAATAACTGCAGACACCAGCACAGATTAGGGATTGACCTGCTGGAAAGCAGCTCCGCGGAGAGGGATTTGGGAGTCCTGTTTGACAAGAAGTTAACCATGAGGCAGCAAGGTGCCCTCGTGGCCAAGAAGACCAATGGGATCCTGTCCTGCATCAGGAGGAGCGTTGTCAGCAGGTCGAGGGAGGGGATCCTGCCCCTCTGCTCAGCTCTGGTGAGGCCGCACCTGAAGTACTGGGTGCAGTTCTCGGCTGCCCAGGACAAGAGGGACGTGGAACTTCTAGAGAGGGGCCAGCGTAGAGCAACAGAGATGATTACGGAAATGGAGCATCTATCATACAGGAAAGACTAAGCAAGCTGGGACTGTTTAGCCTGGATTGAGAGGGAATCTGATCAGTATATACAGATGCCTGAGGGAAGAATGTAAAGAGGATGGGGCAAAGCTCTTCTTAGTGGTGGCCAGTGACAGGACGAAGGGTAACGGGTGCAAGTTGAAACACAAGCAGTTCCACCTCCATGTGAGGAAGAACTTCTTTCCTGTGAGGGCAGCAGAGCCCTGGAACAGGCTGCCCAGAAAGGTTGTGGAGTCTCCTTCTCTGAAGACCTTCAAAACCCGCCTGGCTGCCACCCTGTGCACCGTGCTCTAGGTGTCCCCGCCTGTGGCAGGGGAGTTGGACTAGATGATCTCTAGAGGTCTCTTCTAACCTCAACCATTCTGTGATTCTGTGATTCTTATTTCTTAGCAATGGCATCTTATAGCATTGCATAATTCTAAGAATTAACAGAAAGCAATTCCCTTTTCTCTCTCATACTATAACCAAAAATTGATGAAAAGATATTTGTTATGATTTAGAATACGATTTTTAATACAAGTGAATCATATGAATCTACACAAAGTACTTTATAAAGTAAAAGCATTTTTTACTTTTTTATTATAATTCAATTCAAAAGTAAGACAAAAAATATCAAGTTAAAAATTGACCAGTGTAAAATGGCAGAGTCATTTTCTTTACTAGTTTGTTACAGATTTTCCTTAAAACAGAACACATAAAAGATTCAAGTAATTATTGGATCTTCTATAAAACAGAAGATCAAAGTGAGATACCTTTTCATAAAGCAAAAGCAATTGTAAATGGGTACTCTCCAGAAATTTAGAAAGATTTAAATTTCATTATCAAAAATCAGTTACACTTAAAAGATTCACAGAAGAAAAAGGGTTTTCTTGTTGATGGGATTTTTTGTTTGTTTGTTTAGTTTTGTTTGCTTTTTAATGTCTGCAGGTCTTAAAATAGTAATAAATTGGTCATATTATTTTCCTTATGACGTGACATTCTACTTTATTTCTGCTCTATTTATTAATTTAGATGCACAAATCTGCCTTTAACCATATTTACCTATTTCCTCTCTTTTTAAAATGAAACACAAATATTCTTTTCCAGAACATCTTTATTTCTACCTTCCTTCATTATCAATTTCCTGTGGAATGATTCAAAAAAAAAAAAAAAAAAAAAGAACATCTCATTACTATCAGTCTTCAAGAGTTCCTGGAAGACAAATGAGAGCAAAAGGAGAAGAATATAACACTGTCTTCAGGAGAAAAGGAGAATAAAGCAGTCAGTGTAATTTTGGCATCAGGAATGATACTCAAATAAATTATTAAACAGTCACATTCAAAATACCTGGATCATAAGGTGAAAAGAAACTTGTTGCAACAAAACTTTATCAAACTGATGTAATTTACTTCTTTAATGAAGTACCTGCCCACAGTGAAAGAGGCAGGAGAATTGATGTACACAGACTTTGGGCAGTCTTACATGACACTCTCACAGGCAATGCAGAGCAATATTTTGTTCTGAGTGAATTACTGCACACTGCATGTCCAGTTGCTTGAAAAACACATAATATGCCAGGGCTTATCAACACAGTATTTTCAAACAAAAGGAAGATACAATATAGAATTCTGCAATGATCTAGCCTAGATCAGATAAAAAGCAACATTTTCATTCCTGACATGGAAGATAAAATGCAGTGCATACTTGTAGCATTTGCACTTGATGCAAAAGTAGAAGGGGCTGTAAAGGTGCTTAATGATTAGAATTCAAAATAATTTTGAGAAATGTGACAAGTAGTCTGTAATCAATAAGAGAAAATTCAGTAAAAACAAGTACATAGTACTATACTGAGGGAGGAAAAAAGTAAAGGCATAGATACAAAATGGAGAATTGTAACAGCACTGTAGAAAGAACAAACCACATACTGAATATGAGTCAATGATATGATGCTGTTGCAAAACCAGAAAAACTTGTTCTAAAGCAGTTCAATAGATGTATCATATGTGAGATATGAGTTTTTCTTATCTCCCCTCCAAGAAGTCTTAGTTTGGTTTAATAGACTTGTAAAATAAAGATGCAAAAATAGAGGTTTAGAAGACGTGAACAGTTGAAAAAGGGAAATGTTTGCTCTAAAAACTAGGGTGATAGGTATGGAGGTGATAATGATAGCAACCTGTTGTGCAGAGGTTTTTATTAGTAGTGATATAACAGATTGCTCTTCATGCTGCTGAGGACAGGACAACATCTAATAGGCTTAAACTGAAGAAGGGAAAGATTTAGAAAAACATAGAACTCTTTTTAGCTCTAGGGATAGCTAAAGACAGGCAGATCACCTGAAGATCTCCATCATTCTGTTTTTTAAGAACAGGTCAGAAAAAATATTCATCAGAGGTTTTCCTTTCATTGGCGAAAGACACAAACTGCATGAGCAACTATGATTTTTTTTTCATTCTAGTTATGGTTATAGTATCAGAGAAACAAAAACTTTTAACTTAAATCATAGAACTAAAGAATTGTTAAGGTTCAAGGGACCTTTGGAGATTATCTAGTCCAACCCCTCTGCACACACAGGATCCCTAGAGCATGTTACACAGGATTGAGTCCAAGTGGGTCTTGAAGATCTCCAGGGAAGGAGACTCCACAACCTCTCTGGGCAGCCTGTTCCAGGGCTCTGGCACCCTCACT
>JAWLRI010000169.1:5064878-5092791 GCA_034781795.1 Crypturellus tataupa | reverse complement strand
TTCCCCCTTTCTTCGCTATCCCTCCCTCCTGTGCACATCCCTCCCTCCTTCATTCCTCTTTTCCTCCCTCTTTCCCTCCCCTGCTCAACCCTCCTCCTGCCCCCTAAAGCATCGACGGCCACTGAGTGGCCGTCGATGCTTTAGGGGGCAGGAGGAGGAGGAGGTTTGTGGGTGGTTTTTTTTCCTGCTGTCTCCGGGAGAGGAAACCAAACCTCCCCTTTCTGGGTGTTAACTCTCCAGCCCCCATGGGTTGGGTTTCAAACCACGTTTCTTAGGACTCGCTCTTTTGTAATAACGATTCGCGTTGTTGTTTTCGCGGAGAGGGGAAGGCGAGAAGCGGGGAACCAAAAAGGATACGCTCGTAGGTTTTGTTATTGTATAAGTGGAGGTGAATAATTAACCTGTTACACTTGATATTTTTGCAGATCAAAAGAAGGAGGAAACTATGCCCACAGAGGGAGAGAAATCTCCCGAGGCAGAGAATAACAACAATAATAATAAAAAAGGGAAAACTGGAGGCTCACAGGTAAAGCACACACACCCAACTAGGGAAGTACCCAAAATATTAGCATTTAAAATGAAATGTTCAGCTAACTGCATTTCCTGCTCAGGGCATCTTTCTTTGGTTTGGATGAAACATGGTTGGGTGAAGTATCTTTCTTCACTGCCTGGACATGTTTTTTTGGTTGCATCTTACAGTGATCAGCTCTTTCTATATGTTAGAGGCATATATATTTATTTTTACTGGGGGAACGGAAGGGAGATCAGAGTGAGGACAAAACAGTTCTGACTGTCACATATTCATTGATAACTGGTGGTCTTATTTTTCAAGATTATTCACAGGAATACTTACTTCCTCATTTAGTGCTGTGTGATTGGTCTCTGTATGCAGAAGCTCTCTCTCTCTCTTTTTTTTTTTTTTTTTTTTTTTTTTTTTTTTTTTTTTTCTTCTTCTTCCTGTGTAAATTTGAACGGTTGTTTCTGGTGGCTCATGCTCTTCTGAATCTGCTCTGTTTTCTCTTTATGGATAGGATTCTCAGCCTTCACCTCTAGCTTTGCTAGCAGCCACTTGCAGCAAAATAGGAACTCCCGGTGAGAATCAAGCAACTGGACAACAGCAGATTATTATAGATCCAAATCAAGGTTTGGTGCAGCTTCAAAATCAGCCACAACAGTTAGAATTAGTAACAACTCAGCTTGCTGGAAATACTTGGCAGCTTGTTGCTGCTGCTCCTTCTACTTCAAAAGAAAATAATGTTGCTCAACAGGGATCATCTTCAGTTGCTTCCAGTACAGCTAGTCCCTCCAGCAGTAACAATGGAAGTTCATCTCCTTCAAAAACCAAACCGGGGAATTCTTCTGCAACAAACCCCGGACAATTTCAAGTCATCCAAGTACAAAATCCAAGTGGCAATGTCCAATACCAAGTGATCCCGCAGGTTCAGACAACAGAAGGTCAACAAATTCAAATCAATCCGGCTACTACTACTACTGGTCTACAAGATATACAGGGTCAAATTCAGCTTATCCCTGCAGGGAATAATCAAGCTATTCTCACAACTGCAAATAGGACAGCTTCAGGGAATATTATTGCTCAAAACCTAGCAAATCAGACAGTTCCAGTCCAAATTAGGCCTGGCGTTTCCATACCACTGCAACTGCAAACTATTCCCGGTACTCAGGCACAGGTCGTAACAACCTTACCTATAAACATTGGTGGAGTAACCTTAGCATTGCCTGTGATAAACAACGTGGCAGCAGGAGGAAGTTCTGGACAAGTTGGCCAGTCTACTGAGAGCGGAGTTTCCAATGGAAATCAGCTAGCATCTACACCTGTCACTACTGCCTCCGTTAGTACAATGCCAGAATCTCCGTCCTCATCTTCCACCTCTACAACTACTGCCTCAACATCTCTAACTAGCGGTGACGCTTTGGTAAGCTCTGCAGAAACAAGTCAATACACAAGCACACAGGCGGGCAGCAGTTCAGAGCAGACGGCTGAAGAACCGCAGACAACTGCTTCGGACTCTGAAGCCCAGAGCTCCAGTCAGCTCCAGTCGAATGGACTACAGAACGTTCAGGATCAGTCAGGTTCCCTTCAGCAGGTCCAAATTGTAGGCCAACCTATTCTACAGCAAATACAGATCCAGCAGCCTCAACAGCAGATTATTCAGGCTATTCCTCCACAGTCATTTCAGCTCCAGTCAGGGCAAACTATACAGACCATCCAGCAGCAGCCTTTGCAGAACGTTCAGCTGCAGGCAGTGAGTCCAACTCAGGTGCTCATCAGGGCTCCAACTTTAACACCATCAGGGCAAATCAGCTGGCAAACTGTGCAGGTTCAGAATCTGCAGAGCCTTTCCAATCTTCAAGTTCAAAATGCTGGGTTGCCCCAACAACTAACCATTACCCCTGTGTCTTCAAGCGGCGGCACGACTATTGCTCAGATTGCACCAGTAGCTGTTGCTGGTACCCCAATCACTC
Organism: Crypturellus tataupa; assembly: GCA_034781795.1. Taxonomy (NCBI): domain Eukaryota; kingdom Metazoa; phylum Chordata; class Aves; order Tinamiformes; family Tinamidae; genus Crypturellus; species Crypturellus tataupa. The sequence goes on along the minus strand of JAWLRI010000169.1, from coordinate 5,090,307 downwards.
TGAACGCTGCCCAGCTTGCTTCGGTCCCCAATCTCCAAACAGTAAGTGTTGCCAACCTGAGTGCTGCAGGTGTTCAAGTTCAAGGAGTTCCAGTTACCATTACCAGTGTTGCAGGTGAGTGGTCTTAAAAAGTATTTTACTACTACAAGAGTACCAGACAGTTTTTAATGCCTTTTTTCCCAACCAGTCTTTGTAGTAAATTCAAAACTCTTAACTGTAAATAAATGTTATCACAAATTCAGTATTTTAACATAGCAGACATTTCTGTAGACATAAAGTTAATATTAGCCATTGCATCAATATGTGCCATTGCCTCAATTGAAATGGAACTACTTGTATTTAAGACAGAGAGAGGAGAGCATCATTTAAGAATAGTTGCAGAGACACATAAGGAGGGAATATGAGGCTGTAGTGTTATAGCCTGTACACTTGTTCCAACCAGGTACTGCTAATTTATGCTGGACATAAAGGTGCAGGGAATGAGGAAGAGGACAGTGAGTGAACTGGAGAATCTTGTGTCATGATATGTGTTTTGTACGGAGCTGTCTGTTTTCTGCATTAACTCCTAAAGCTCATTCCCCTATGGAATATGGTACACGTATGCACAGTAAGAATCCTGTGATTTGTGTGCTGTGGTTTTTTGGGTTTTTTTTGTTTGTTTGTTTGGTACTTAATACTGAACTTTTGAATTGTGTTACAGTGTTCTCTGTGGTGTCTCACAAGGGCATCTCTATAAAGCTTTTAAACTTTTAAAGATTTTATTTAAAACTTGTTTTAGGGGTTCTCTTTGACAGTTTAATAACCATTTTGTAAGAACTTGGTTTAATTCATACAAGTCTTCCAGTCTTATAGTTAAACTCCTGATATAAACATTGTGTCTGCAGTTGGACTGTAATTTTTTTTTTATAGTTTTATAAGCACATCTAACTACTGTCCATTTGACACTAAAAGTATCATACTGGCTTAATAAGAAGCAATTTTTCACTTGAAGAATTTTATCTGCTATGGTACTCTTTGGCACCTAATGGCAGGTTGAAGTTTTAAGAGCTGGTTTGAAAGAAATAAATGTAGTTTACTGAAGAACAGTGCAGGAGTGTTAATCTAGGTATAACTATAATCAAAACTATAATCTTGACCTTCTGCTGTTCAGTTTTAATGTTTCCAAAAAATTTTATTGCTGGAAGTGACCAAAGTGACCATAACAATAGGTTATGGCCTAATTTACCTTGGAAAGTTTTCCTTCGTGGGAGAGCTGATTGGCTACAGCTGTTAGAGAAGTTGATACTTTGATAGATAGGAAGTCTGCTTTGGGAGGTGCCTGGTCTTGGTGATAGGGTGGAAATCTCTCAGCCAGGTCTTCTTTCTTCTTCTTCTTCTGCTCTCTCAGCTGTAGTGGCTTCCAGTTGTTTACTAGACACACATAAAAACTGTGATTGTTGTCTTGATCAGTTACCTTGGTTGCACTTCTGCCTGAAATGTCCTCTGGAAAATAGAAGAATTGGCACTTATAACTGAGAATGAAAGAAGGGAAGTCAGCTGCAGATGTGGTTCTTAAAGAAGCCTTAGTCATACCAATCCTATAGTGCTTGTGTGTGGTGCTGTTTTTTGTTTTGTTTAACTTATACTGGCAGAGGGGTGTTTCTGTAGTGTGTAGGGAGGGGAAGGATTGACTACTTTGATTTACCACACCCCACTTCCTTTCCTCCATGCTTAAGGTACTATATCTGTTTCTGAGGCTTGGTTAGGAGAAAAATGAGATCTTCAAGAAAGTGTGAGTTCATAATCAAGAAAGAGAGGTCACAATTTCCTCTTCATTGTTTATCTCCTGCAAAACTTCCTAAGGCTGCACTTTGAGATTGGGAGACCTGGTAGCATAGCACAGAATGGAGAGAAAGAGTATGAAGTGCTATTCTCTTATTCATGCTATATTCAATGTTCAAAAGAATGGTGTATGAAACATCCTAAAAACTAAATTTTGCTCACCACTTGTAAAGAATAAGTTAGTAGCCATGATCAAAACAGCTTCAAGTTCAGCATTTTTCAGTTTGAAATGGCTCTTGGTATTTTGTAAGGAATTTAAGAAAATAAATGGCTCATCTCAACATCTGCAGACTGGTATTTCCATTCTACCTTTGCAGTACTCGAGTCTGTCAATGTGTATTCTTTTATACATGAATTGAACTCCCCAGAAGTTCATCATTTCTTACAAGTGAACTGTAAGAGTAGGTGTTAAAAATAAGCTATATGTAGGATGTCCAGAAAGTGTCAGGGGAACAGACTGACTCAGAAACTCAGTCCATGTGTCAATTCAGGTACTCTGTCTTTCTTAGAAGTAAAAATCTTTCTTCTCCTTCAAGCAAACCCAAACAATCAAGCCACTAGTGTTTTTTTGGGCGGGGAGGAGAAAGTACTTGTCTGAAATAACTATACTTTTGTTCCTGTTATATTTCAGTTATATGAATATCAGTTTTCCTAGTTATTATTGCAAAAGAGTAATTCGGGTAATGAGGAAATAAGAAAATGCAGTAAATGTAATAGTAAAGCAATAGGACTCAACAGGAATAATGAAATTCTTTAGTTTAAAATTCTCGATGAGTTTTTAAGCTACAGAACTATGTTAGGAAATCTTCTTTAGGCATTAATATTCTTGTCAAGAAAATTCTGGAAGAGATATATCTTACAGTGGGAGAGAGATTAAAATATTCAAGTAAATATTTTTGTTGGCCTGAGACCAGACATAAAGAACAAAAGTTCTTTAGGCTTCCCTATAAACCAAGGAGGGTGAATAATGTGTGGATTGTGTGTATTTTGTTTGTTTGTTAGTGTTGATTTTTGGTGAGTATCACTTTTGTGCACTTTTGTAATTTTATGATGTGTGGGCAAAAGCGAGGTACTTTCTGCCCTAAGTGACAATTTATTCAACATTAGTGAAATTCTGTGGAAGTAAAAGACCTGCAAAGCATTGGTTGAAGCAATAATTAAGCACAGAAGCAGTCTGAATGACGAAGAGTTAGAGTATCTGAGCCATAAGAAAAATCAGTAGAAGTATCTAAGCCATAAGAAAAATCTATAAATAATTATTTAATTCAGAGCTAATCAAGCTATCTACTAAGTAAAAGCAAGAGTGTTTAGTTGAACATGTAAACATGTAAAAATCTGCAAATATCTGGCTTGCTATGAGATCAGTACTGTCATAGCCATCTTTGAATAAGTTTTGTGCTCTGTTTTTTTTTGTGTGTGTGTGTGTGTGTTTTTATACCTCATTCTCTGGAGAAAGGACAGTCTTTATGTTAATCTGAAGCAAAATACAAAACAAAGTACATATTGACTTTCTTGCTTGTATCAAACTCATATAGGGTAAACTAAGTGATGTACAGCTACCTCAGAAGCCTTAAAAAGGCAAGAGAGCTGTAATAGCTATGTAGTCAGGGATTTCTGCATCCCCTTGAACTAAGATAACCTTTACTAAGCTTTATTTTCAGGACTTTTAATTCATCTGGATTCATTTGATAGCAAAAGTGACTGTGTGAAAAGAGCTTGTTTTAAAGGTGGTATGGTTCTGAAAAAATGATTTGTGAAACTTTCCCTTTTGAGTGCTAGGTTCTTCTGTCTCTTAGCACATTGAGCTTGAAATATTTGGTCTTGGAATAACATGGGAGATGAACTCTGGATACTGATAAATGTGGGATGAAATAAAATGAACTAATTAAACCATTAAATATAATGTTCAGGTATATCACTTTGGAAAAGTTGTTCTGCCTGTGTAATTTCTTAGGTTGGGCCCTACAGAATAAGTCACATGTTCTTCTGGACGCATTTAGTGTTTTGCTGACAGTTGTAATACAGTGGATATGTCTTAATGGTATAGACAGTGTCTTTACAGATATTTCTTTCTTGGAAGAAATGGAGAATTAAAATAATGGTTCCGACTTGTCTTCACACTGATTTTACCTCTTGAAATAATCATTGCATGAGGATGAAGGTGTCTTTCCTTATATGGAACACTAAGTCACTGGTAACATATGTGAACCTAGTTAGGGTTTTTAGTTTCTTGTCTTGGGTTCTTCCACCTTGCAACTCAAGTCCAAGCCACTTTAATTTGGGCTAAGCCATCCCTTTTATATAGGGAAAACTTTGTGTTCATCCACCAAAATAATACAGAGGAACAACTTATGCTCACAGGAGATTGGCCTTGCCTGACAATACTGGAGCCGGAGAGCTTGCAGGGATGCGAGTCTTCCACAGGGATATGCTGTAGACTTTAAACCAGTTGTTAATGATAATGAAGTCCAATATCAAGTTTTCTCACTAGTATGTTTCAAATGAAGCAAATGCGACTTGCTTTAATTCTTTTTCCTACTCTGTAGCAATGTGGGTAACTATGTTCCTCCACTAACCGCTTCTACTGCGCTATACTAGCAAACTGCATAACTGATAGAACCTCCAAGTCTCCTGTGTCCTGATGCATTTTTCTCACTTGCTTGCATCCACCTTTTGCCTGTCCTCCAGGCTTTCTCTTCCCTTTCTTCCATTACTGAGTCTTTTGTGAGCCTCTTTGGAAAGTAAGTCACAGAATTAAAGGTTGAAAACATTCAACCAGCGTGTCTGGAATATCCAGGCAGACCAGTCAATGCTGTAGAAACCGTTCTTTTTATCAAAGTCTTTAAAACAGGAATAAAATTATATAAGAGATGAAATGTGTGTAAATCAGGAATGTAAGATTCAAGATGTTTCTAACTAAAAATTTAGTCTTTGGTGCTTGCTAACCAGAAGCAATGTGTGCAAGAATAATCTTTCTCAGATACTCTTCCACCATTCAGTGATCTGTAGCTCAAATCTTCATGAGCCAGAAGTCATCATTTCTGTATTTAATAAATTTTTTTCCTAGAGTTTGTCTTTTTTGAGCCCATGTGAATTTTTGACAGCCTTGGCATTTGTTGGCAATAAATTCAGTGCCATAATTGTTGTATTAAGACCCTCTTTTATCTCATGTTCTTTTGGTTTCTCATACCACAAGGATTAAAGATCTGTTTCACCTTTGTACTGCTCATGAACTTCCATATCTCTATTGTATATATTAGATATTGAGAGCATGAGGGCTTGTTTAGCCTTAAGTCCTGCACCTAGACTTGCATCACTACATAAGAAAAATAGGCTTTCATGTTAGTCCCTTACTTGCTCATGTTAATGTAGCAATGAGTCAGGGAAGCCTTTAGGTGGTGATGAGGTAAAAAGATTTTAAAATAGCCACAGGATGTGCAGGCAAATGGGCAAATAAAAATGCTAACTGCAAAACTCAAAGGAGCTAGAGGGTGGTCCTTGCATGATGTTTTGAACAACACCCAGTATTTCCTTGGATGTTCGTTGACAAGCAAACGGGCAAATATCTTGAAAGCTAAAAAAGCTGCAAGCTATGGAATCTGCAGTAAAAAGATAAGTACAAAGAACTAAGCTCTTTTCTACAAATACAGCAAACACAAATGCAGAAGACTATCTTAATTTTTACATCCTGGTGTGTTATTTGGCATTCTAGAGAGTGTTCTACTGTGTTTGAAAACCAGTTGGGAAGAATATGGAAATTTAGAGTACTTTTTCCCAAAGTCATGAAAGGTCATTTGCCACTGTTTTCAGGTAGCCTTGAGCTGAGGATTGTTGTAGAACCACAATGTTCTAAATATTATAGCACTTGGCATTCTCTTCAAGTGCTTCAAAGTAATTACAGAAGAAGGATTTAATCTTCTAATAACAAGATTGCTTTGGTTGTAAGGTTTTTTTTAAAGGGAAATTTGGAGTGGTGACAAAAACTATATATCAACAAAACATGATATTTGCCTAGGTGATGATAGCTTAAAAATAAATTTATCAGTATGTTGCTTCTGAACCTGATGCATATGAAATCAACAATGCATTTGTTCAATTAAGTTGTCTGTGAGAATAACATTGTGATATTCCTCTGTAAAACAACCCATCAGCCTTTGCTTCTGGATAAAGTGACGAGGGGAGTTATTCAAAGTAATACCTCTGCTCCTGATTACGCATGAAACAGACTCCTAATGAACAATTACTCTGCTATTAACATCAAGAAAGAACTTTATGTTCTTAAGCTCCTCAAAGAAAATTATTAGTAAAGGTATTTTATAACTAGAGTATGTGGCCTTGTAAAAATATTTCATCAATACAGGTGTTCACTCTGAGAATATTAATTCTGTCCTTCGTTTTTCTCCTTATATTCAGAAATAGGAACATAAAGTATGGAAAACAAATTGATTAAAGTTTTCTTGTTCAAAAAATGTGTGAAGGAATAAAATGCTTTTTTGAATGAGTGAGCCTCATTAGCCTGTTACTATTACTACTTTTCTTTGGAGGGTCAGGGGGAGGTGGATATAAGGTTCTAAGGGGAACACTCATTTCAAGTATAAACAGTATTATTGTTGAAAAACAAACATATATTTACTTAGGTTGTCTTATTCATGTGCTTTTGAAATTTTCAAGGCTGCATGTGAACAGCATTCTTCTACAGAGTATTTTGTGCTGGCTGCGTGAAATTTTCACCAAAACCGTAGTTCTGGTCATCCTTGGTCTCTTGGGAAATTTAGTGTCTTCATACGTGCTTCCATTAATTCAGAGTATAGTTAAATGTTTTTTTTTTGTATATCTTATTTTTTTAAGAATAACGTTTGGACTGATCCTTAATACTTAGTGCCACTGTCGAACAGTCGTGTACATTCCTAAGCTGGTCACTGGTAACCACGTTATTCCAATACGAATATTTAGGGTTAAGTTTTTATTATCCTTGCAAATCAGTGTCCCATAAAGAGATCAGTTAATATTTTTGTATCTTGGCACGTGATAGGTACTTAAACAGCGCTTGAAGTACAAATCTGTTTTTCCTTAAATATGGGATGGTTTCGGGTAATGCTGTGATCGCTTTTTTTTCTTGAGACTGAAGTCCAAGCAATATGGGCATTGGTTGTCTTGTTTCTTTGGTCATCAGGAAGTAACTTTTGGTAAAACATTGGGCTCTTTAGGCTATGTGCTTTACTGGAAAGGAAGAACAGGTAAAAATCAGGCCTGCAGTTTTAAGGCATAACCATGTTACAGAAGAGTTGGCAGCACTTCTAAGGGGTTGGGTCTTAGATACTTACATGGCCCTGACATTCTGTAATGTGTAGCTTGTTTGGTCCTTGTCTGATAAAGACTGCAACAAGCTGTAACAGTTGTTACAGCTTTAACAAACAAACAAAGTCATGGATTCTGACTAGCCGATTCTAACCAAGGCTTCTATCTCACTTAGTGTTGATGTAAAAAATCTTTAAACTGTCTTATGAATCTTCTTGTCTTTCCTAAGAACAATTTTAATCACCCTTTGTTCAGAATCTAAAAAAAGTCTTGAGGAAATTTGTCAAATGCTACTCAACTTAACCTAGTTTTAAGGCTATCACTTATTCTCTTAAATGTTTTCTATTCTCCATGTCAGCATATCTGTTTGCTAATCTCTTCTGTGTATTATTTTTATTTTGATCGATATAAAGGTAATATTTCATATAGCTAAAGTGTTCTTAAAGAATATTTATAAGCACTCTTGTCCACTTGGAGTTTAGTCAGCTTGGAAGTATAAAATAGTACATATAACAGCTAGACTGTAGTTAGAAAAAAATAAAAAGGTACTGAAAACTTAGAATGTATTTTTCTGTCACTGCCTTCTGTCCTTTCAAGATTAGGCTATTATTATTTCCATGGTAATTGACTTACACACATATTGAAGTAAAATGCTGAAAGATTGATGACTTAAATCTGTGAAATCAGTATTTTAGCTTATCTATGACCAAAGCCATATTCCTTCTCCAATTCAAACTCTATATGTTCTCTTCTATATCTGAGGTCCTTGAATCAACCATTGAGCAGATTCTTTTCTAGGGAATGCATTTTCTGGAACTTAAAATTTCTTGATATCTTTATATGCTACTACTAAAGGGCAGAAGAGAGGGCACAGTTGTCTGCATAGCATTTGAGTAACACCAAATAGTATGGCTTCTGCATAAAGTCTGTGGCTCAGTTTTTTGTCTTTATATATTTTTTTTTTTAATGTCATTTTTCTTCAGAATATAATATTATTTCTAATAGCTGATTTTGAAAGAAATTATCTGATTGCACAAACTATTATCACAACCTGATTAAACAAAAAATGAACAAACAAACAAAAACCCATTTGAAATTTTCACTCAAATTGTGGAAGAAGTACCCAGGCAAGCTGACTGCAGTTGGGATATGGGGGCAGCGGGGGAAGGGAGATGAGGCTGCCTTCTCTAGCCCCCTGCTTTGCACCAGCAAGTTGTTGACTCTGTAAGCATTTTTGCATCAGCTTTGCAAGCTTTGGAGCTAGCTCTGCAGGCTGTCACAAGTTTTACTCTGGTTGTCCTGAAGTAGTATATACATTGAATCATGGATGTTAGTCATGATCTTTTTCATTTTTGGAATATACAGCTACACATTTTTGTAACATTAACTACTCTAGCTCTAGGTATTTTTTGGGAACTGTTTCTCAGCTTTTGCACTAAGGCACACAGTAATAGAATACCTCTCGATTGATAACACTGCTCTCTCTTTTCTTTTTGTCTACAAAACTTTATTTTGGGAACTGAATGCCACGAACTAGAATATCTTGCATTTTTCTTCATTCCAAGATTCATTTTCTAAAGCTTGAATTCCTGTGATCTGAATCTTCGAAGTTATGGCCCTTCCTGCTTTGCTTGATTCAAAGAACAGTTTTTTTCCTGCTTACCACTTAAGATGAACAAGAACAGTGATAGGAATGCTTGTCCACTGTGCAGTGAGAGGAGGCTTGATTTGACTAATGGTAAATAGACAAGCCCCATAACCATCATCTTTAGTTTTCAGTCACTCTGTAGGAAGACTTTTACCTGGGTAACATACATCAGCATTTTATCCATCTTATGGAATTATGGGAGCTCTTCTTTTGCATCCTTGTTTTGAAGCCTAAAGTTTACTTTTTAAATATCTGACTCCGCAGGAAGTGCTTGGAAAAACTTACTTTTTTATTCCATGAATGAGTTAGGTTCTTATACAGGAATACCAGCTCTTACGATGAAGGTCTGATGCAAAATTGCAAAGCAAAATAAGTCCTGAAAAGCAAAGGAATGTGTGTGTGAATACACAGTTTCAGAGCTTTCTGCTTGATCTTGATAAATTGGGTTTGTGGTAACAAATTTATCCAACAACTTTGAGGGGAAAGGATTACTGGTTAAAATCATGTAGGTCTTCTATTTGAGAAGCTTGTCTATAATCTGATTTGTAATTATTATGATGTAAGCAGAGTGAAAAATCTCTCTTTTCTAGTATCGCAGACAGTGCAAGTCTTACTACACTTAATTTATAAAATTAGTACTGTGCCAAGCTGTCTTGATGTTTTATTTGACCAAAATATATAGTAATTACTTCTGGAAAAAAAAAAAAAGAAGTTTTAGGCATAAGTGAAAATTGGAGCAATTGTACCAGTGTTTTGTGCACTAATATTTAATTGTAACTTAAAATTGTAATCTAATAGTATATGTAATACAAGACATAATACACAAGACCTCTTTGTTACTGAAAAGTTCAACTATGAATGGTGAAGTACAGTGATATGGTGTGTTTTGGAGTTTATCAGGAAGAAGTTGTTATGTTAAGTGACCTCATGCTTGAAACAGAATTTCTAGAAGACTTTAAATGGTATTTTTGGACCTTAGTAGCAAGTCATAGGGTTTATTTTTAAAAAGTCTTTTCCCTATCTGTCCAGAAACTAGTATATTATTCTACTCCTTTGAGCAGCATTTTCTTAAATACCTGTTTTAAGAATTAGCAGGGTATGTTTTGCCTTTTCCTTTAAAAAGAGCTAATTTGTATGTACTTTATGTAAAATTTATATAAATTTATAAATAAATTTATAAATATATAAATCCTTTATAAAAATTTTAGAAATTACCTAAAGTTTTGTAAACTACCTCACATCAACAGTATCTTTTCGGTATTAAACTTGATTTAAGAAATAATGAAGCACCTCATCTACAACTGCCTTTAGTAGCCAGTTTGTGAGGAATCTTTTTTTTCATTAGACTAATAAGAAAAATAAGAGTCACGCATTCAGCAAGCTATATCAGATCTGATCTGGCCAGCAAGGATGATAAGCTCTGGTAAACTTACCAGTTTAAACTTTGGATAAACTGTTCCAAAGTTTGTACTCTAATAATTTTAATCTAGCCTGAGAAGAAGAGGAGTCTCAACTTGTCAAACAGATGTAGTGCTAAGCCGTCATATGCCTAATAAAGCTCTTCCGTGTCAGGATAGCTGCAGCCTTTGGTGCAGCTCTTACTGCAAAGGTTTTAATTCAGTACTCCTCTCTTTTGCTAAATAGTACTAACACTTGCCCTCCTCACTCCCTCCCCCTTTTTTTTTCCTCCCCTCCTTTATTTAGGGCTCTTGAAACTCAGTTTCCCTTCATAGCAAGATGAAGATTCTTTCCTATGCTTTGCTCAATCAAATAGTCTGTGAGACTGTGACCTTAATTTTCATTTTTTTTTTTTTTTAAGTACTGTGCATCTTTTCATCTTCTCTGAATACAAATGATACAAAAGCAAAAGCTTTAACTGATCCTTAGTAAATTCTAGTATACTATTTAAAAATAAATAAAAACAAGAAAAACAAATCCCCCTTTAAATGATTCAAATGAAGAACACAGTGGGCTTATAAGATTTAGATCAGAGTCAGTTCTGTCAGTTTCATGAAAATTTGCCAATCTTTATTCCTGAGAAAGACTTTCAACAAGCCTCAAATATACTTACTTAAGGTTTTTGTTTTGCTCAAACAAGAAGGATAAAAGCCTTAACATCTAAAAACTTTAAAGGACAACAGCTCTGTGTTCCTGGGTTATCCTGTGTGTTCTTAGTCTGGTAGCTTGTTAGAAGGCTTTTTTGAGCATCTATAGCATGAGTTGCATCCAGAAATTTTGATATGGTACATGTGAAAGTTTTCTGATAAGTGAAAGGCTTACATACCTGTGATGTCTGTACTTCCTCCATTTTTTTTTAACCTCAAAATCTACTTGTTTGCCTGGTGAATAGTGTGACTTGGATCTTTAAATGAAGCTATTTGTATACTTGAAGACTTTCAGAGCTTTCTGCCCTGATTTTTAGTATTTACTAAGGGACTCACTATTAAAGGGAAGGAGAGTTTAAAATAATCAACAGCTCTGCAAGCTTAATTTAAGAACTTTGTAGTACTTAAACTACAGTAATTTAAAGAAAGTTAACATTCACATGAAGAAATATAGAAACTTTGTTAAAGCCATGCAAAGAGCAAGCATTTAATTACTGTCTAATTAAAGCCATCTGGAGACTATTTGACTGAGCATCCTTACTCTTGGCATATTTTTTTCTTTTGAATTTTAATGTCACCCTTACATTTATTCCCACTCAAATATATCACTATAATATTTAATAAGTAGATTAAATTTGTAGCTCAATAGTGTCAATGCTACCATCCAAAATGTGGACCTCACGTGGACCAAGCAAGTATTCATTAGAGAACAAATGACAGAGATTTGAGGAAACAACAGTGGGGATAAAGTATGTGTCAGCAGTGCTGCTAGATGTTGTGAAGAGCTCTCCAGACTCGTGTGGCTGGCTGTCTCATGAATCTAGTTTTGGTTTTGCAGCATACCTAATCAGCCCAATGTGTGTGCCCCAGAAATACTGAAGAGGCTTCTCTGTAAATGAGAGCTGGTTACAGTTATGTGACGTATCTTTGCCACTTTTAACATTAATGATGGAGCATAAAAAGTGTTCTAAGCCTTTCATATCTTCATATCTTACTTCAGTCTGTAAAAAGTTACATTGAAAACTAATGAGAAAGAAGGATTAGATGCCTGAACTTTTTTGACTGTATAAGAGTTTCTAATATGGTTGGAGTCATCTGTCTGGCATTGTTTTTGATGACAAAGGGTAGGTCTTAATGTGCCTGAAAACCTCACTATTAGTGAAATAAGGTCAGAGACTGCGGTAAGTGTGGCCATAATAGCTGATACACCTTTAGCTTTTGAAGTGACCGTTCATGTGCTGGACCTGTAATTTAAAGCAGTTTGCCTTTTGAGTTTGCTTAATAAGAGGGCTGATAGCATTTTATACGCTGTGAAGTGCTTCAAGCCAAGCCAGTTCTTCCTGTTAATTTATTTACCTTTGACTAATGAAAAACTAAAGCTAGTTTTAGCATAAATAATAACAATATCATGTTAAGATGAGTAATAAGCTTTAAAAAATCAGCAGCCTTGACTCTGGCTATTCATTACTCTCTGTCACTAATTCAGCAGCTTTAACAGCCTGACAGGGAATTTCCCTGGACTAGCATTTTCTTTGGAAGCTCTTGTGTCCTGTCCTGCCACTGTTAGGCCAAGGTGCTAGATATTACTATTACTAAATGCATTTATGCCCCATCTGTTCCATACTCTGCCGTCATTTCCCTCAAAGGCTATTCATGAGTGCTTTTTGCTAAGACTAGCTTCATTGATCTATTGAGAACATGGGAAATAAGTTATTTTTTAGTATTATTTCATTATGAAAAAAAAAAGACTTTTTTATAACCTAGACATGTGGAGGCTCTACACTAAAGACTGTAATTCTTTTATTATTGTTCTTCTGCAAATTCTAAGTGTCTGACTTTTCCCTGCATTCCCTGCCCCCCAGTATTACTATCTAGCGCAAGTGGGATTCAGTCATTGCTACTTAAGGGTTTGCCATTTTTCTTTTCAGAGAATCAAAAGCGCTCAATAGGTATCTATCAACAGCTGTTATGCACTTAAGAAAACAAGGAACACATTTAATAATATCTAGGAAGATCAGGTGTAAGTTCCAGAATGAAGCAAAGTGAAAGAATGGGGAAAAATTCAGTTAGTACTTTTGGTGAAGATAATCTAGTACTGACCTAGGTACCTAATGCTGATAGGACTAGTATTTAGAGTTATAAGATTGCAAATGCCAGTCAGATGTCTGTGTCAGGTTGTTTTCTCAAAACTTACAGTACTAATTTATATAGGAAAGCAAAGGTACTATTACCCTAATGTTCAAGAAACTATACTTACCTTATTCCATTTTACTTTAACATCAAGACAGTTTTTCTAATTTGCTTTGATCAAAAAAGCCAATGAGATCATGAAATTACATGGTGAAATTGACTCAATGCCTTACAGATTCAATCTTAGAATTCCATTTTATTCAGTAGCACCTCCCAGTCTTCTTGAAACCTTACTGCTTTCTGCAAAACACAACAGAGAAGCAGCTTTTCAAAACTCTGATATTTCTTTGTGGATGTTATAGCAATATCACCAACCTGAAGAGCTTCATCTGAGAAGCTCTGGTTATTCATTGTGTTTACATTTGTTGTCAGCTGTTGAGGGGTATTATTTGAGGTGTACCTTTCAGGCTTTAAAATATTTTACCAGAACAATGGTGACCCATCATCCTCTTTCAAAAACATACTGATTTTTGCCCTTTGCTAAACATTAAGACTGTAACAATGTAAGAAATACAAATTCTGAGTTCAAAAAGTCAACAGTACTGTCTGTTTGAATCCCTATTCTCTCTCTCTAGAGTATTTTTTATCAGTAGTCACTTACTGAGGGATCTGTACTGATATTTTGTTAAGGAAACAAAAATTATTTGCTTCACAACAAACATAGTCCTTTCTAGAGACTGTTAGAGCGAATTGTGTAGTCTCCCTGTTCAAATTTTCAGGATACCAAGCTGAGTTCTTATAGATTAATATGTAGTTTTTTGCACTGCTCCTTTCCTATTTTTATGACTTCAGGTTGGAACAGCAGCTATACAATCCTGAAAGAACCTAAGAGAATCTTGTCTAATATATATAAAGTTGATTCATGTTAGGCTCTGTGTTCATTCCATACTTAAATGTATCAGTTAGATTGTAGAAGTGACAGTTCTATATACACCATAAAGCAACACAGAATCATTAAGGTTGGAAGGGACCTTCAGAGGTCATCCAGTCCCACATCTTAGCTTCTAAGAAAAAAGGAATGTGTCTGTTAAATCAGTTCACATTTCCTAATGCAGCTCATTATTTTGCAGTCTTGTACTGTTTTAATAACACATGATATTAAAGAGGATTACCTAAGGAAGCAGGTAAGTCTTCTGGCAGTGCTTGAGAAAAACTGGTAAAATGTCTGGCTGGATGCAATATTTGTTTTGCAGTTTACCTTAATTTCAGTGATTTTTTTATTTCATAAAATATATAAGGTTTATTTGTGCACTTCACTTATTTAAATGACCAATAAAAGGTACCAAGATTTTCCTATTTTACAGGTCAACAGCAAGGCCAAGATGGAGGAGTAAAAGTACAGCAAGCCACAATAGCCCCTGTAACTGTAGCAGTAGGTGGCATTGCTAATGCAGCAATTGGTGCAGTTAGTCCTGATCAGATAACACAAGTGCAGCTGCAGCAAGCTCAACAAGCTTCTGACCAGGAAGCACAACCTGGCAAGAGATTGAAAAGAGTTGCCTGCTCATGCCCTAACTGTAGAGAGGGAGAAGGAAGGTAAATCAATAAATATTTCAGCAATTTGTTACAGCTTGGCTAGTTTAAGCATGTTTTCTTTGCATTGCCTATGTGTTTTTAATCCTATCTGTTGGAAAATACGCTTGTATGTTTCCTTTTCATCAGGAGATGAGATATAGTTTTCTCAATTAATATAAATATTTTTCCTAAGTTAATATTTCCTAGTATTATTACTTACCTACTTAAATTTCATCTTTTTAGAGGCAGCAATGAGCCAGGAAAAAAGAAGCAACATATCTGTCATATTGAAGGATGTGGAAAAGTTTATGGCAAGACATCTCATCTTCGGGCACATCTGCGTTGGCATACCGGTGAAAGGCCATTTATATGCAACTGGATATTTTGTGGCAAGCGGTTTACAAGGAGTGATGAGTTGCAAAGACATAGAAGAACCCACACAGGTTGGTCAGCCCTCTGCGTACATCACGTAGCAGATCTGAATCATAGAGGCCATAGTTTAACAGTTATATAAAAGATGCTATTAGGATCTCTGAAAACTTCATTTATGTGTAAATAAAGTAACTCAAAAAGTAAGTGGTAGATTTTAGCTTTTTTTATTAGTGCAAGGTAAGTGTGAAATCAAGTGATTAAAATGATCTGTTCAAAAAGTTCTTTTGAATCTCGGCTAGAAGGTGACCTTATCATCACAGATACTGATATACTGTAGTGTTCTGTAGTGTCCAATCTTAGTCTGATGTATTTTCTTGAGCATATAGGGCAGTGTTGAGCCAAGCAGCTGATTCTTCACTTGGACTAGTTCAGTCCTTAAGGAGCTTAGCCTAGTTTATTCATCCAATTTGGTCTACTTGTGAAGTTTCAAGAAACACTTGATAATGCAAGTTTTCTTAACAGTCACATTAGAAAGGTGAACCTTCCAGAAACTGAAAATTCTATCAGCCTTCATATTTCTAGCCGCATGAAGGCTTGCCCCCTGCCCCCCAACACACAGCCTCTGAAGAAAGCAGTTGAAGGAAACCTACCTACCCACGACGTTCAAACACTTACAGCACTTTTTTAGCATTGAGAGAATCACAGAGCTTTGACATTCATGCTTCCAAATTGCCTCCTCGTCATTGCATAAGTAAAATTAGTTGTTTTTTTTCTTCTTTTTTGATGTTTTGGGGTTTTTTTTTAATGCTACCAAATAGTTCTTTTAGGCTCCTCATGTCTTGTACACTGTCAAGTGTATGAAAATGGTGATCTGAAATTAGTGACGTAAAGTGACCTAATGAACGAAAATTCAAACTATGCATGAGAAAATCATACAGAAAATACATTTGTTGAAAGCAATTTTACAGTGAAAAAGAGCCAAAAGCTTGTGACTGATAGATCTGGAAATCAAATAGAGAAGGAAACATTGTCCACAAAAGGATGCTTCAGACAGTGAATATAGAAGTGTCAAATGATCCAATAAAAATTGTGTTTAATGCTGTCTTTCAGTAACATTTTGGATTTGTTTTTCTTTTAAAAAAGGTGAAAAGAGATTTGAGTGCCCGGAATGTTCTAAGAGGTTTATGAGAAGTGACCATCTCTCAAAACATGTCAAAACTCACCAGAACAAGAAGGGTGGTGGAACAGCTCTTGCTATTGTTACCTCGGGAGAACTGGACTCCTCGGTTACTGAGGTTCTTGGTTCTCCAAGAATTGTCACTGTTGCTGCCATTTCTCAAGATTCAAACCCAGCAACCCCTAATGTTTCGACAAACATGGAGGAATTCTGAAAGGATCGTTTATACAGACGCCTAGTGCTGCACTTAAGTTTACATGCCTTTCAGGATATGGAAGTGGGCTGGTAAAGTGGATGGATGACAGAGCAGGAAATCATGTTTTCAGTCTTGACTTCTCTAAGTGTTCCAGGTTGGAGGGTCAGCATGGGAAGTGTACACTGGTGCAACAAGAAAAAAATTTCAAAAATACAAACAGCGCAAATTGATGAACTGGGTAAACAGATGGGGGAATATTATTTCCATACTGTACTTTTTTAGTTATATATCTGTATATCATGTAATGATTTTAAATGAACTTTTCCTTCTATTTTAGCATTGTATGTTAATATGTTTGTAAAATCAGATAATGTCAGTGTAAAACAGGGTGAACCTTGACAAGGATCGATATCATTTGATGAAGGTACTTCGTTTTTAATACAGATTTGTAATATTTTCATGGGAGCATCCTTTTCCCATAAGGCACAACAAAACTGAATACAGATTGAGTTATAATTGAAGGATTTTATTTTTTTGCTCATAGAACATGTCAATTGATTTTGGCCGTCTTTTCTCACATTTTGGAATTACTCAAATAGCAGCTGGACAATGCAAGCTGCAAACTGCATCTGAGGTAGGCCTCAGATAATATTGGCCACTACATTATAGTAGTGTGTATAGAAGACAATCAGTGAATTCTAATCCCTCTCTTTCTTTGGAGAGTTAAGATTATGTAGAATTAGTGTATACAGTAGGAAAAACTAAACTGTAGAAAGATATTAACATAAAATTTTACAAAAATAACGGTATCTTTATGTAGGATGAAAATTATTATGACAACTTGTATGTCAATTTTTGGTATTTCATTTCGTTATATTTTAAAACACCAGTGGTCCATTTCTAACTTGTAGGTAACATGAAACATAAAAACTCAATCTTAAATACCTAATTGTTTTAATTTTGTTAGAATTTGTGGACATTAATCAGAGAATTGTCTCTGTGACTGTTGTAGTTCATTCTCCAGCTTCTTCCTGTAAATACTAGTTATTATATTGTGGTTAATGTGTTGAGTTCTTTATGCTTTGACTTAATAGCCAAAGAAAAGAATTAATTATCACATTTTAACCAAAAAAAAAAGCATTCTAAGTAAAATGTTTTTTTCTCCTTTTCCTAAATATTACTGTCTTTATTCACTTTCCAAGGATAATATGCGGGCTGGTAATATGTGTGTCACCTATGAAATACTGAGCATCCAACCACAAAACAAACTGGGGAAAAGGGAATATAGTTGTTTCTATTACACAGCTTTTGATTTGAAAGGTTTGATTAAATTTTCAGATGTGTCAGTTTGATAGGAATATAGAGAAAATGAAAACAAAACAACAAACGGTGCATTTGTATGTAAAAATTCCAATGCATATACAGAGGAAAGATGGCCAAATATTTCATACTCAGGATTTTTAATTATTCCCATAGGCATAAATGTAATCTTTTACAAATGTAGCTATTTGGTAATACCTCTCATGACCATTTTTTAATTTTACAACAAAACATTTTTAATGTACCTAAAAGACGTACAGTGCAAGAAGGATAAGATTGTTTTTTTCTGTAAGTTACAAATGAAAGAATGTGTTTGGTAACTGTTGGTTTGAGACATGTAACAGATACCTTGTGCATTCCCTTACAAAACATATACTTCTCATCTGAATACTTTATCAATCTTGTGGTGTTTTGTGTATTTTTGAAGTAAGAGAAATACCAATCATTGTTTACACTGTGTACACTTTAGGCCAGCCCTTTGTAGCAAAATACTAAGCTGAAGGTATTTTATACTTTCAGTTTACATAAAAAAAGCTTTGAGATTAAAGAAAAACAATTTTACACTGTGGTTATAAATTTCAAGTTTCTTAAAGCTTTTGTAGACTTGTAACAGAGTCTTTAAATTTTAGTTGGGTTTTGTACATTATTTTGTATATTTTATTTAAAGTACTCTTAACTGATGTATCTGGATTTAAAACATCAGAGTCAATTAGATGTTACATTTAATACAGACGAACATTAGGTAGTATTAACTGTTAATTTTATTATATAGGAAATGAAAACTTCAAATATATATTTTATCATTATGCTTCACAATCAGTGCTATAAATTTCTTTATGCAAAGAAAAACTTTCCTAATATTATTACCATGTTTCCTAGAAGTTAACAATTTTTGTAAACCGAAGTTCTGAGCATTCTGCACAACCATTTCATATATAATTTTTTCATGCATACTTATGTATGCAAATGGGAAACTGAAGTCATTTTTAATCTGCAATGAAACCCTATTATAGATGTTTCAAAACCTAAATCTGGTTGGCTTCATAGCGTCTCAAGTACATTAGCCCGTGTTAGCAGGTGCACATTTTACCGCTGGAATTAGAAACATTTTGACAGTCTGTTCTGCATACCATTCTGAATCCACTTTTCTGTCTTAAAAGGATCGTAAATTTCAATGTCCTTTATTTGACTCAGTGGGATATAGCTGTTGTAAGTAATAGGGCACAGATGTGCAGTAGTATCTTGTTTAATGGCATTTCACTGTTCATTCCCTTTGCCACCGTTAAAAATTTTGCTTTATTGTAATTATCAGTGCAAAGTGTATTAACCATGGTAGAACTCCAGTGTTAGAGTAGCTTTTTTTTCTTAAAATACGCTTTCTTTGATTAGGTTTGTGTATGTGTTGCCGATTACATTAGAAATTGGTGTTAAGTCATTATTTATCACATTCTTTCACGAGAGCAGTAATAAAAGTGTGTAATCTAGGAGAAAAAGTTAATTTGTCAAAGTTAGGTAAGCATGATGTTTAGGTCCTATTTTTCAATTTTATAACTGTTTTATTGCAACAATATTTGTATTTAAGTCTTCATTTTAATGCCTTGTGGTGTTTTTTTTTATGCATGTCACTGAATTGTCATCCCGCAAGAATTGATGTGCAGCATAGGGTATTAAATCTACATAATGATTTTGAAACAGAAAAATAGTTGATGGTAAAAATGTAAATGTTTTGCAAAAGTTCCTTATAAAAAAGTTTTGTAGTAATATTTCACTTGTAAATTTTTCTAAAAAAAAAATGGAAAAGAAAAAAAATGGACGAGTAACATTTCCCCACATGTAGAATTTAGAAATTAACTCTGCCAGCAAAGCCTATAAGGCATTAATTTGACACTTTTACAATGCTGATTTGTATAATTTTTGGTGTGTTTGGAACTAAAATCATGTACAAGTTGTTGCCTGCAATAACATTTTGCAAGTAACTTATTAAAATTCCCTTGAGTTTAAAAGGTTTCTTCATTTAATTGCTTACATTATAAAGCAGCAATAAATTATGTTTGAATGATAATCTGTTCATCAAGAAGAACACTAGAAAGCAAATGCTTCTCAATGGGGAAAGGTTGGCAGCAGCTTCTGGATTTATGTAATTAAGACCTGTACTTGCTGGTCAGCGTTTCCCAACTGGCAGACTCCCAACGGGGAATTAAAACAGCAAATTCTAGCTCAGCAAGAATTCTGTTGGGTTTGTTCAGCTCTTGGGAATGGAAGTTACAGTTATTTCTAAACATGTACATTTTTAACAAAGAAAATGGCAGGTGAGTAACTGAAGGAAAAGCTTTACTAAGGTAAGGAATAGAGAAAAAAAGATAAAAACAAAAAGAATATCTAGAATTTGATTTAAGGGAAGTGTCATTAATTTACAGATAGGGATTAGGAAGAAAATTGATTGTTTTCAGAAGAAAGCTTGAAGTACTGATTTCAACACATTTTTTTCTTAGGGAAATAAATTCCAAGCAGAAAACCACTTGTTTCTTCCATCAAGCTCAAAAGAAGAGGGAATTAAAACTTTGTGACTTCTAGTTGTGTACTGCAAGATGGAATCATCTTGTTTGTTTTCTAATTGAGACCTAAAATCAATTATCTTTATTGTATGTTTGATTAAATGCCTGTTTAATTTTAAGTTTCGTTAACCTCTATTTGAATATAATGATTCTAATGTCAGACAGACTTATTAACTCAAGTCAAAATAGGTAATAATTCAAGTGCGAATGTATCTTTATGGCCCACTTCTTTAGTGTTCTGGCATTGGCATTTTTGTTGTGAATTGCTTTCAAGCTACATTTTTTTTCTTTTTTTTTTTTTTTTAAGTAGCATCTAAATTATTGATAAGCAAGTAATTCTCCATCTATGCAGTCACCATTGTGGTACCAACTTAGAAAATGTAACATAAAATATAAGGATTATAAATATAAGGATTTAAGGATTTCATTTACCCTTTTAGTCCTTTAAGTGTGATCGTTCTGTCTTCTGACAAACATAGAATATAATTCCAAATGGATTCATATTTTTCTCCAACTTTAGAGTGCATTCATTACCATTACTGTAATTTTATGAAATCGTGTTTTATTTATTTATTAGCTTAAATTTGTGTCCTGCTAATAGCAAACACCAGTTCTTTTCTATATACAAAATTCCTATTTTCAATTCATATTCAGCTTCTTGCTGTCATCCTCTCTTTCTGTAGGCTTTCCCTGTCTCATGTCCTTTTCCTTTTCCGAAAGCTGTGTGCGTCATTTCTTGATATCCCGAGGTTTGTCGATCTAGATGGAAATAGTGTGGAGCCCTACAACTCTCATACGCTGTCCTTGCTTGGTAGAATAACTCCCTGGGGGAGAGGAGAGGAGGATACGTCTCACAGCAGAGCTGCTTTGCTACAGTGGTGGCCAGAAGTTTTTATAAGGGGCTAGACTGGTGATGTAATCACTCGGTGTGAATGTGGCTAAAGCCACTTTCTTCAGCTAAGCTAGATACTTGACCACCGTGACTGAGAGATGTGGCTCCATGCACCCGTTCCACAATGGAAGTGATCTACCATTAACAGAAATGGTGGAAAGGTCCTAATTTTGATATAGGATTCTGTATGTTTGTTCTCCAGAAGTTCTTGGGCTATAAAGTTTATAGCTTAAAAGATTTTAACAGACTTTAATATTAAGGAATTGTTCAAGTGATTTTTTTTTTTTTCCAAATCATTTCACTGACTGAGATATTTTTCTCCCTGTTTTTGCTTATATTATTATTTAAGAAAAGGTAATAGACGATGAGCCTTAAATATAAAAGTACCTATACCGCAGTGAGGCAGAAGTTGTCTTCTGATGTTAATCATATTTGATTTTGATGCTTATTTTGACTTCTATTATTAGGAGTGAGAATTGAGTGTGCCGATACAAGAGGTTTATACACAGAGGACATCTTCTCTTAGAGACGTCAGCACCACTGCTCGCATCCTCATTCAGATACAAGGAGAAAGGGTGGGTGCTCTACGTGACCCTGTTTGTGCAGGGAGGTTGGACTAGATGATCTCCAAAGGTCCCTTCCAACCTTAATCATTCTGTGAAAATCACAGATTACTTGCCATATGGGATTTTAAAAGGCTGTTAAAATCACTTTATTTTGTCCTTTTCCAACATTAAACTTGCATAACTGGGAGCAGAAGTTAATGGTTAAAGAAAAGCTGATTAAAGAAAATAAAGGTAGGCAGAGCAAGGCCAGAATTTTGGTTGGTGTGCTTTTTTTTAAATTTATTTTTTATTTTCCCAAAACCTTAGCTTTTTATTGGCACCTCCCATTAAGGATCGCTACCACTTCAGTCAACTGTAAATACAAGTTGAAATTTTTTTTTAAAAATGGAGGAATTAAAAGAGGCAAGAATTGACTTAAGAGGATGGTGAGATAAATAGCAGAAAAAGTAATAAAAATGTACATGATAAAAAGAATAAAACAGACAAACATGAATTTGACTTAAAATGATAATAGAGAACAGGAATAAGAGTGGTACCCATTCTGAGCTACAAGATGATGGAGAATATTGTTCTGTTGCAGATAGACTTTAACTATGCCTTTGAATTTTGAAACAAGCCTAGTTACATTGTTGCTGGCAGATTCTATCTTGACTAGCAGCAGCAGTCTTAAATTTAGTACTAAAAGTTCTTTAATAAGTGGAAAAACTTCATTTAGTTACTAATTATTTTTTAATGTCTCCCTAAACTGCTGGATTTGAGTTGCACTGGAGTAAGTTAAAAGTAGTCCTCTGTGAGTGTGAATGGACATGGTGTGCATGTCAATCATCATGGATCTGTTACTATCTGTTTACATTAAGGCAAGCAATCATTTTTTAGTCATCAAACAGAAAGATTCTTCTACTTGCACAGAAAAGAAAAATCAATTTCCTTCAGCTTTTTTCTCCTCTTTTATAGCAGCATGAAACTACTTAGAAAGCAAGGCAGTAACATTGCAGGAATAAAAAATATTTTGATATAAATGGTAAGACTTTAAGACACAAAATAACAATACATTTAAGCTCTTGCTCTTAAATAGGCGCAGAACTGATTTCACTGTCTTCCAGCATCAAGCTACCAAAAAAAGTTGAAATGATGTATTACAGCTTTCACATCAAACACAATTCACATGTCTACATTAATATTTATAAATTTCCCGTGCATTGAATTAAATATGTCAAAAGATCTTTTCTGGAACTAATGTTGAAACTTTTGGGCAACCTTGCATTTTGTTGTATATCAACTATAAACCACTATGTTCACTAGTATGTTTTTGCTATTTAGCCAGTAATAATGAGTGACTGCACATTTGTTCTTCGCTTTAATTATGACTATTTAGTAGCCTCTATCTTCAGTTTTGCCTCAGTCTATTTCTCCTTTTTGTTCTGCATCTTCTATTTCTGCGCTGTTAGAACAAAAGTTCTTAGTTCCTTAAGAACTTTAGTACATATTGGATTGTTATTTAGTCAATGGTAGCTGATTGGCCAGGAGCATGCATGAGACAACTTCTCTAGAGAGCAGTAGAGCACGTAAAAAACAACTATGTGAACAGGTGCTACTTACAGGAACACTACATGCAATCCTCTCTCTACTTGGTCTTTTGCATCCTTTCACCTGCAGAAGAAAATTGATTGTCCTTGGCTGAGACAAATATTAATTTCAATCAACCTTGCCCATTAAACAGAAATGATATGAGGAAAATCAAAAGTGAAATTTATGAGAGACAGACTTATAATGGACTTAGAATGTGTCACAGAAATAGAGAATGAATGGGGTTATCTTTTTGTGATTCTAAAGAAATGTGAATTCAGATACTACTTTGCGATCTATAAAAAGCCTTCACAATGGGATCATGTGAATGCCTCGTTCCAAATGACTTCACCTGTATAACTTTTGAGTTGAAGTCTGCTGTAAAAGCTTTCCACTGAGATTCTACAGTTAGGAATTTATAATAAAAGATCAGAAATTGATCTCTTTTTTTTTTTTTTCTTTAGAAGGTGAGTTTTTCATTTTAAAGAAGAAAAGTTTATATTCCAATACTTTACTGAAATCATAGAGATCTGTGTCTGCTCATGTACATCTACTCAACTCTTACCTTGCATTCCTCAAGATTTAAGACTAGAATTTGAGATTTTTCTGTTACTTGTATTCTGTTGAGATTATTCTGTTAATTGATTGGCAAAATGATACACTCAAATATCCACACTGCGTATCTTGTTGAATGTACCTAAATTCGTCACACGGCAGTGGGAATTTCTAATGCAGGTTGAGGCTTTCAACCAAACACTTGCTAGTTGTGCTGCTAGAAGACCTGCTTTGCTGAACATTTTAGACA
Source organism: Crypturellus tataupa (assembly GCA_034781795.1). Lineage (NCBI taxonomy): Eukaryota > Metazoa > Chordata > Aves > Tinamiformes > Tinamidae > Crypturellus > Crypturellus tataupa. Next base: position 5,066,281 of record JAWLRI010000169.1, on the reverse strand, counting down.
AGATTTAAAGAAAGAAAACTGAAGCACAGGGCAAATAAAACTTGAAGACATTTTTTTGTCAGTTACAAGTTGATAGAAGAAATCAGGATGTTTCTTAGGGTCAATGTTTTTGGATTTAACCCCTGGTTAATACTAGATTTACTTCATTAACAAAAAAATCACTTGCTCAAATTACTGAATTTTCCCCAAGGAAATTACTTGCTTGTGAAAGGTAAACAGATAAAGCTTTCCATCAGTGTTCATTAAAATTTTGCAGACTGCATGTGACCTGAGACAGGCTGGTTTGGCCTCTGGGAAGCCTTGCTCCTCAGCGAGCGAGTTTTCTGGATAGACTGGACAGCTAGAGAACTACTTCCCCTGTGGTTCTGTGACACCAGAAAGGAAAAGCGCGACACGCGCGGCAAGGAGGAGCCGTGTTGTACAGATTGGTGGCTCTGGGCGAACGGTGCAGACAGAAGAGGTATCTTCTTGTTTCCTTTCAAAGGTGGAAGGTGCCCACTGCGCTCTGGGAACAGGTTACAAGCCAAATGAAGCTTAAGCTTGACAGCTTGTCAACAGGTTGGTAGGTTGACAACCTGTCAGCCAAATGAAGCTTAGAAGCAGACGGGTGGCACTGGAGACTAGCTCCAAGCCCTAGCAACAGCACTGAACCGTGCCTGGCCCATGCAGACGCGGAACTAACCCGTTTTATTAAAAATACATGGACAAAGGTGCCCACAGAAAGGAAACTGTGGAAAGAACTGTAATGTCTTCTGCACTGAAGAGCAGGAGAAAACAACCTTAAAGAGCACATAGGCTTTTTATGCCCAGCAAGAAGGCCGGCCAGCTCTGAAGGTCTGTTGTACAGCACCCCATGGACTGAGGTCACCACCCACGTTCAGCTTTCAGGAGAGCTTGAAACGTGGCTCTGGGGAACCATGTTTAGCCCTTTTCTATGTCCTGCGTTCTACACTTAGTAAAGCTTGTAGCCCACATTTATCTTCCACAGATGAAGGTGGAACCAACATTTTCTTATTTTTTGTGGTGTGCAGTGGCTCCCCATCTCACTGAGCACCACAGGGGCAGCGAGGAACGAGCAGCCAAACTGAAGGAACCTCCAGGAGGAGTCAGTGAAGCCCCGAGTAAAACTTTATCCGCAGCTGCCACTCCAGGCGTCTTCCTCAAACGGCTGCAGACTCTGCTTTCGCTAGATCAACACCCTCTGTCGTGCAAAGGCACATTCAGGCAGGCCCAGCTGTGAGGGCAAAAAACGGGGGAGGAGGGAGGGAGTAGCTCACGCTGTGAGGGGAGATCGTGACCTAGGGGGTGAACCCTGGTTTATCCGGCAGGCGGTTTAGCCGCGGAGCCGCCCGCCCCAACACGGCCCCGAGTTCAGCGAGGAGGCGCCGCCGCCGCCGCGTCCC
>JAWLRI010000169.1:4997821-5064367 GCA_034781795.1 Crypturellus tataupa | reverse complement strand
GAGGAGCATCAGGTACAGTACAGGAGATGAGGGGGTTGGGAAGGGGGAGAGAGGGTGAGCAAAAGCTGAAGTTGATGAAGAGAACCAATATTTTGGTTTGACCAGCACGTGGGAAAGAATTAACTTTAGTTAGGTTCATATGACTACTCCTTGTGTCACTTTCTGATATTGTCTGTGCCTCTTGTTAAATAAGTTGAGTTGTTTAAAAAGCATAGGCAGCTTGATGACACCAACTCAGAGGTACAAGTATTTCCTAGTGAAAGAATCCTCTCCCTTCCTTCCCCTGCCTTGTGCCCTTCTGTGGCACCTGTGCTGAGAAGCAGGAATGTGACAGCCGTGTTTAACTTGGCCATTGCTAAACAGCTTGTGGCTTGTGACAACAAGTGAGCTGCTCTTGGCAATGTAGTTACAGCCTGGAAAGCCCATGGGACCTCCAACACACAGCGTGGCTTCCCTTCTGCCCTCTCTCCCCCTGCTGATGCCGGCCAGGGCACAGCTGCTGCTTTCCTTTCCCCACACCTGGTTGTCCCTCTCTGCTCTACTCCCTTCGAGGGGAGCGTTTGTGGCTGCAAACCCAGCTGCGAGGACTGCCTGATACTGTAGGCACTCGCTGCTGTTACGGGCTGAACTTGACATGCAACTTGACGTGTTGGGCTGATCTCTTGACAGCATGATCCCAGGCTGCATGTGGCTTAACCTGTACCTATGTCTTTAACTTTTTTTTTTTTTTTTTTTTCCCCCTCCAGACAGGTCTAAAAAAACTGCAGCGAAAATTCGGAACCTGCACGAACTTCACAGCTTTCTCAGGAATGGTGATGTGCACAGCTATCTGGCAAAACAGGTTCTAAAGAGTTTATTTTTAGATGTGAATGCATAGCTTTAGGGTAAGATTATTTTGTCGGAAACACTTACTGAAATCCCACTAACTCAGTAAGTGGCAGTCATATCATGTCATAAGATGTAGCATCGCCATTATCTAGAAATGCGGCTCTAATTTTTGTATCTATTAGCTACAAAATAGATATTATCTGCTGTTAGAGGGAGGATGAAATTCATATCTTTTGGGCAGAGCAGAGAATCTCAGTGACTAAATGTATTTAGGTGCACTAAAATGACACCTGTGAAAGGTGGAGAAGTAGGGGATAGTTTTCAAAATGTTTGCATAGTTTGCAAGCAAAGAGACGTGGAAATAGCTACTGTGCTATTTCCTATTACTATGCAGTAGCTACTTGCTTATAGATATAAACAAGTTGAAAGGCAAATTTGAGAGGATGACCAAGATTTGGGTGTATACATGTGTTCATGTGGTAAAAGTATTTTCCGGGAAAATGTTCTTTGAGGTTATGATGAGCCTATATAGATCTGTATCTTGCTTTTTCCACTCAGTCGTGGCAAAAACTTACTGGAATCTTTATATTTTTATTGTTATTATTAATGAAAAATTGCTGTTGGAAAGATCTACTAGTTGGATAAAACTCGTAACTTGTTTATTGTCTGCTTTGTAGTTTGTAATGGTGATGTTGCTGAACGACATCCTTACTTGATGTCGATGGTGCCTTACTTGTACCTTACTTGATTTAGATGGTGCTTGCATGAGCTGATGCCCAAAACTGTCTGGGTTATGAAGAAGACTGCAGAATGCCTGGGAACAGAGAACCCGGCAAAAGACCTCCAGTTGCAGATAGCTCGCCAAACACAACCTGAGCATACAGTTGCTCTCACGGAAGAGGTATTTATGGTTAAATATTTGTAATAAAACAACAACAAAAATGGATCAGGTCTTAATGGCATGATAGGGAAAACCACTGAAAAGTAACTTTTATGGAATTAAAAATTATTCCAGTAAAAACTCTTAACTACTCCATTCTCTGTTCCTTCCTCAGAGAAAGGGTGTTGCTGGGGCCTGGTTCTGCTTTGTTTGTTACTCTTGCTGTTGGTATAATGGGTATGATTGTTGTCATTTGAGTTGTTTTCAGTGCGTGTCCTTTGCTGTGATCAGGTCTCTAGAGCCAAGCTAAGCACAGACGGATGTTGTGCTTCTTGTGCAGATTGTGTCACTGTAAAGGCGAGTGCTGTGTCACTTCCTTGTGGGCAGTAATCACTAACCACCCCATTCAGGAGTATTGAAATGGAGATATTAACCACGTGGGCTGTTAGGCTCATATGCAGTCATCATATATCAGCTGTCTGCTGACTGTGCGGTATAAAAATGGTTTGTAGAGTCATATGAGTAAAGACTTTCACACCTGATAACGAAGGTAAACACATGAAAAGGAAGCAAGTGATAGAGAAGGGAGAGCATGTAAAATTTTCTGCCACTTTCCCTGATAGCATTTTTGAAGCTCAATGCTAGTGGCTCAAAATATGCTGCTTATGAAATCTAAACAAAGGAGATTTGTATATAGAGATTTTAAATTTGTTTTATAAGAGATATAAGCTGTATAAAAAAATGCTTACATGATTTTTTAATAAAGCATAAGAAATTCAGTTTTAAAATGTGCATTTTTTTTTTTAATACTTAAAGGTGTGTGTGTACGTGTGAGTGTATATGAATATGAGTAAATTTCTGTAGTTAAGATCCAAGATCAAACTTTGAGTTGAGGAAGAGACCACAATGTTGTGGTCTGGTGGTCTAAACCTTGTCTAGTTTGAGATATAGGAAACCTAAGTTCAAAACTAGGACAGCCAAACAGACTTCACAGAAGCTTTTTATTTGTCACTCCTCCGTTTCTGTGAAAAGCTTGTTTCAAGAGAAACAAATGTATTGCATTAAGATATGATATTACAGAAGCTCCATATGATATAAATGATATGTCATTTATATATATGTCATACAGGTAATGATATAGAATAGGAAGATGACAGATTTATTTTTATATATATACACGTTATATGATTTTGGTGGTAGAATTGTTATTTTAGGCTTGTCATTAACTCATCAGTTTGGGAGGAAATAATGATCCTGTCCTGATCCTGAGAGGCAGTGACTATGAATAGAAGCAGTGATAGAATTGCATCCCCTCTACTATGGAGGGAAGACAAAGGAAGAAATCTTATTCTGATTGAAGCCCATGACAAAGCTTTTCTCTACTTCCAAGGAGAAAGATTTAATGTGTAGCAAGCTGAGTGCATCTCAGATCCCTGTTAAATGTCAACGTCTTTTTTTAAGAGCAGCAAAGAGAAAAAGAATGAATGAATAGTATAAAGGAGTATAAAATAATAGTTTGTTCCTAAATCTTTTTATTTAAGAAGCTTTTGTTTGTTTTTGATAGCTAGAATAAGCATTTGTCATTTGGTTCAATGTTATGAAAACAAACATCTAGGATGTGGTTGTCGAACAGTGTCTGTAATAACATTGTGGCTGTTAATTAAAATATTTTTGCGGAGAGAACCCCAAATTTCCCACAGTAGCTCCTGCTTAAAGTTTTAGTATGCATGTCTTTTAAATGTCAATCCCCATGTGTTGATTACCTATGCTATAAATAAAGGCTTCAACAAAAATAACTTAAAAAGGAAAAATATGTAGTTTCTCATTTACTCTCCTTTTCAAAAGGTTCTACAAGGCTGTTTGATATCAACTTAGTGCCTGGTCCATGCTTATAAAAGAAGCTTGATTTTTTTTAATTTTTTAATTTTTATGTTTATTATTTTTTTTAAAAGTCTAGTCTCTGAACTTCTGTAACACTTCACCATGTATCTTCAGTGATCAAAAAGAGAACAAGCAAAGTTTTTTTTGCCTTTTTTTTCCTTACAATAGTAAATCAAAACTGTAGCATAAAGTAATTGCATTGTGGAAGTTTAAGGAGCTTCTTAAGTCAGGGATCTGGATGAACAAGATACTTGAAGAAACCTCAGAAGATGAAATTGTGAATGGATGTAAAGCACTGATGCTGAAGAATTTTCTATGTTGTGTCAGGCCTCTCACTTCCAAGTTTTCATGGCAAGACAGATCTCCTTCAAGAAGGTTCTTCAGTGGCCTACCTGTAAGATGCTAAGCTGAAGCAACAGCTGAGTGCATCTTCTCCATGGGGAAAGATGGAGACTGAGTTTAGGAGCAGGTCCAAATTAAAGATCTTGGAAAGTCTTGTGAGATGGGAACAAAGGTTGTATGAAGGCACAGTGAAAACTATCAGTACTCAGGTTTGAGAGGAGAAGATCAAACCTGGAACACCCAAATGAGCTCTGTTTTGTAATATCTAAGATATTAGGCCCTTAAGAGAAGACTGCCATCTAAAGTAGAAACAAAAGTGTGCTGCTTTTTCTAGCTATTCTTTTAGCCCTTATTTTGCCACTTGTTTACACATTATGGTCAAGTGATAATTGCAACAGGTATACTGAGAGGCTGCTCTGGAGCTATTTGTGGCTTAACTGTCAAAGCAAGCCAAGCTGAATTCTAAAAGTAAACCTGGAGTGTGTAACTACTTACGCAAGAACAGACTTGCATAAATGTTTTTCCTTATTGCTTTCCTCCTTGTTTATTTTGGTTACTTTTTCTGTTTCTTGTTTATAAATTACTCCCACAGAGAGAGGAGTAAGACTCGGTATGGATATAGCAGAATATCTTTAGCTAAACTGGGCTCTGAAACAATGAGCCCATAGTCTCTGTGGTGAGGGTCATCTCCTTGTTTTACATGTCTGTGTGGTAGGTATGGCAGGCAGGCAAACTTAATGCTACCTATCAGAGTTAGTTCAAATAACATGTTATGTATTTAATTTTAACAGTATTTAAATTTAACAGTAAAACTCTGACTTTTACATATGGAATGACAGTGAACTGTTTAGAGATTCTGCTGCCTGTCCTCAGAGAAGATGTTGGGCAATGGCTTTGTCTAGCAAATAGATCTGAAACTACAATCTGCCCTAATCTTTTTATCCATTTAATATATTTTTTCTTATTATACCTTTCCTCTGATCATAACTCTGATATTGTGTAAATGAGGGGAAGAAAGATGGCTCTATTACAGTATTGTACTTGTTTTGAAATTCAGGGGCTACTTCCTGTGTTGCAGAAAAGATCCTAATTCTAGTACCATCTACATGCCATCTAAATGTTCACGTCATAACACTGAGTAAGGATTCTGCACAACCTTTTCTGCATGGTCTTTAGTCAGATCCCCTAACTGAACATACAGAAAGCAAGAAAAGAGAGTCTGTAAATTAAATAACTTCAAGTAGTGTGTTTAACAATGCAGCATCAACTTTACATCACTACGAGTGTATTCAGGACTGCAGCTGACTAATTTCTTAATGATTTCTTGTGATCATACTTAAATATATAATTATGTTGCCTCTTAGAAAACAACACCAAAGAGAAGCAAGAATTGCTGCAGACACCTAGGTCTTACAAATGTGAAACTCTAACTTGAAATGAAAGAAAAATAAGTTTGTAGTCTTTTTCAAAGATTCTATATCCTGCATATTCTAAGTCTGATCACAAGAGATCAAATGTAGAGATATTTTCAGTTAGTACCAGTTTATTAAACTTAATGTTGAGCTGAGTAATTAGTCATCAACTATACCATTCATATTCTCTGCTTTTAAGAATTAAATGTATTTCTTGTTCGGTGAAGGAAAGTTCAACTTCTATAGGCTGGATTTCTCCCCTTTCCCTCCTCCCCCATGGTAAGACCAGTATACTGCCCCTTTTATGATCAGATTTTATAGTATGTGCTTTCATGGATGGCAAAAAGTTGGTACGAACCATGCAAATCAAGAAAATATCTGGTTTGCAAACAAGTTGTAAATGAGCTGTGGTGTGTTCATTTTCCTGTTGCTATCAAACTCTCCCAGTTGAGGAGACAGTCCTTAATAAGGAAGAAAGTACTGACTTTTTTACAGTTTACCTCAAAACATTTCCTCTAGCTTACTGCTTCAGTGGAAGCATGAGAACTTCTGTATGTTCACAAGCAAAAAACCATTCTTTTAAAATGCAGAATTCATGGTCAAGAGGGCAAGAATTCCCTTCAAACCAGTCTGTTGCAATTGGATAACTTGTCCCCAGAATCATCCTCCACCTACCTTGAGGGGACAGACATGTAGCTTCCACAGTAATCTTTGACCAGGGAATGAGATAACGGGCTTGATTCCTTTCTCCTGCAAGAGACAACTTCTACCCAGTCATGCTTGAAGAACTTAACAGAACTGTTACTGAACAGAAACTCTCTGAGGGTGCCTGGAAGATCAAATCCATCTTCTCTGTTACTGGCTTACAGCAGTATTGGGGTATGCTGTGTTTTAAGGGAAAAGCTGGTGTGTTGGAGAAATCCCCTCTATGAATGCAGAGTGCTTTTGTTTGCTTGGAAGGAGGCCTTGATGTGAAAAATGTGAAAAAAAAAAAAACATTGTTACCCAGCAATATGCTATCAGCTTTCTGATTGTTTTTATTCTGATTGTTTTTATTTAGTTGAATATCTGTTACATATGGCAAATCTCCCTCTTATGGCACCTTCAAATTTGCATGTTCTCATTCCTCGTGTTTTTAGGCTTTTAGACTTTTAACAGGCTTTTTTTTTTTTTTAAGTTTTCACTGAAACTTATTCAAATGTCTGTTCTTCTCTGTTAAAAAGCAAGCATTAATGAGGGACAGTCTGCTAATTCTGATATTATCTCAAAATTGCAGGTTTTGGGGAAGTGCCAGAAGGTTTTGAAGGAATCTTTTGTAATTCTTGGCTTTTATGGCTTGGAAAGGAAGAGAACAAGAAATACTGGAAGGGGGTGGAAATATGAAGTAGAAAAATAGGGGAGGGAGTAAAATGAGGATTATGACAAGAATAAGGTATCTTTTAGCTTTTTGTCAGAAGGTATTACAGGTGAAGTGCAAATCTCTCCCAACCTTCCTTAAGCATTCCACAAGCATTCTAGCTTGTCAGTTATCTCATAATATAATTAAATTTTTAGATGATTCCAAAGTATATTCAACTTGTTAAAAATCCTACAAATTGGACTGACCCTTATATATCATTGTTTTTTTGCACAGTGAAATTAAAGAAATAACAAAGTAAAAGGATTCCATACTCCCCACAAATGTAATGTTGGAAGTATATTTACCTGTATATCGTAACTTCATAGTCTTTGAGTACTAATCTTTAAATAGTATATGCAATGGCAGGACAAGCTGTTTTGACTTCTTCATTTAGTAAATCAGTGAAAGGAGTCTTTTCCTGAACCTGGAATCAAACCTAGAATCTGAAGGGGTGCACCAGGGTCCATTGATGCAACTCTCTGGATTCAGTAAGGTGCTTGGTGGTTTATAATAATAGAAAATACTCTTTTTTTTTTAACTTAATTTCTCTAAAAATTGTATGATTTACACATATTAAAGATTCACATCAAATATATGAACTAAATTTAAGTGTTTCTCTCAGCTAGGAAGGACAGTTTTGTTTTATGTTTTCATGATTTGGGAAGCAGATGTACTAGGAGGCTGGACATACTCCTGTTGAGTCTAGCCTGCAGGTCCTGGATAGGGTGTCCTTCAGGGAAGTAGGCCATTCCTTTCTGGGATTTGAGCTGGGAAATGATGTACTTGAGTTCTGCAGTTATTTAGCTACTATGTCTCTCTGTCCTACTTTATTAAAAAAAAAAAAAATGAACATCTGAAAGTGTCTACCAGAATAATCACTGCAAGGGATTTGAAATAAATATGTTGGCTTTTTTATCTATCAGTGAACAGAAACATGGAAGTGCCCAAACTGCGCAATTGTTGCAGATAAACATCTGCAATGGTGCAATATTCTGTGCCAGTAATTTTGCAAGGGTTGCTGCCATGGCTGCTTGAGGCCATTGAAGCCACTGCATGTAAACTAATTCTTATTGACAATCTGGATTCTTGACAACCAGATGGTAACCACAATAAATTACTCTAGTCATCCTTAAAGAAATACTTGAGCCATCTAACTGATGTATGAGTCAAACAGAGCCCTACAATGTAAGAGTGTCCCTTTAGTGTGAGGTGGCAGCTGAGTAAGTGTTTGCAGATCATAACGACGTTCAGATGTCTGGATTTCACTAGAAATCTGCTTTAAGAACCCGGGACTGTTTTGTTTATGGATCGAATAGGTGCTGCACATTCCTAAACATGCAGGAACCAGTTATTTTCTCCCCTCTGGGGCACAAAACAATTATCACTCAAATGAAATCAGAGACCATAGAAATTAATTTGGCACAGGTTATAGTGGGTTCAGTTTTGCTTGTCTGAGTAAGATTTATGTTTAATTTTCATAGCAAGTTTGTGTGTAGTGCTATGATATTAAATCATGTGTTTATACATAAAAGTCTGTATTTAGTAGTCTTTGCTCTCTTTTGATAGCTCTTTTTTCATTTAATCTGATAAAATGGAATCAAATTTGTATGGTCTTATAGGATAGTTCATTTCCAATTGTGTTTTAATCCTGTGAGTGACTCAACAAGGTTAAACCCCATGCTAAAAATTCCTTGTTGTTCTTCCCTGTTTTTTATTCTAAATACTTAAGATTGTAAAAATTTCTATTTCTAATTCTACCAAGCCAGAAGCATGTTAATTGAGGCATAAGCATCTCAAACGTGATTGTTACTGATTTTTTGTAAAAGTGTACCATTGCCTTTTATTCATTCAATCTAGGAAATCTGCATTAGTACTTTGGAATTTCAAAAGTTAGAAAAGCTGGAATTTCATGAAATTGGGGAAAAATTTTGAGTGAGTGGGTCTGCGGAATGAGTGGAGAGTTTATTGAAAGCTCTTAAGTTTTTAGCAAGAGAACATACAATACTTCCAACTAAAGTAACATGGTAATATTGCACTGTCCATGTGAGTATCTGTGAACTTAAAGGCTATAAAATTGGGAAGCTCGTTGTGCTGAATGGAACTAAGCACAATAGTCTTCCAACAACTGCACAGTTGTTCCCATATCTATCCTTTCTTATTATACAAATACTTGTTTTCTCAAGAAAAGGTTTCTGCATGCTTTATTCTGCTCAGTTGGTTGAATTATTAGAAGTACAACATGCAAAGAAACATTCTGTACAGAGTGTACACTGTACAGTGTGGAAATTTGAGGAATAAATTTGAATAAAACAAAAGCCTCCACCGTCACTGCTGAAAACTAAAACAAGCAAGCAAACAAACAGAAACTTTATTGTATTTTTATGCTAACAGTCTGTAAGCTTTTTTTTCCCTGAACGTCAGGATATAACTTAGATGCTGCTTAGCATAAATAATAAAACAGTAGTTGATTTTAGTATTAGATTTTACTTGAAAAATACCATAGCTCTTTAAGTATGTTTGGTACATCATTTTCTCTTGCAATTATAGTTAATAATTTCTGTAACTATATTCTCTAACAGCCATCAATATGTATTTGCTATAACAAAGAATGTTTATTAGTTTTTTTATAAAAGCTTTTCTTGTTCTCAAGCTGTAGGTGAAAATTCATAGATATAAATGACTGTAAATTTAGAAAATAGTGCGTTCTGAAGGATTTCATTTATTTTTAATGCACATTTGAATAAAAGAAGTGCCCTATCATGGTACTCAGTTTGGCATTGTTACCTACTGCCTAAAGCAATTAACTCTCCTCAGGGCGGGCCTGGTCCCAGCACTCAGGACATTTTATGCTTTTATATTAAACAATCACTGAGAAGAGAACTGTGAAACTTGAGGTGAGTGTCCTACCTGGTAGAATATGTTGTCTGGCTTGCATTCCAACCGTCATTTTAGCAGATTAACAGCCAAATTTATTCTGTTCCTGTTTTTATTCTGCAGCTTTGTGGAGCAAAGCACTGTCTTTGGGAGTGGGAAATACTAAGTGTAGAGACTGCAGAACCCAGTAACTTGCACGAAGCTCCTGTTAATTGCTGCAGTACTGCCGCAGAAAGCTGTGAGTGGCTGTATAGGCTGCTGCTGTTTGTTTACTTCTAAGGGTAGCAGGATGCACTGAGTAGTCATGGCTGCTGGGAGAAAGACATTTTCATATAGTCCTAGGGCTATAGGACTATATGTAGTTTGTATGGTTGCATGCTTAGTTTCTAATCTTACTTTTAGGAAAGGTTCCAGGAATACTAGATATAAGAAATGTAAATGTGGACGAGAATGCTTTAAAACAAATTTAAGTCACTAATTAAAGTTCCTGGTAGGACGTAGATTTCAAGATGATGTAAGCTAATCTGTTTCTGAGACAATTCTCCTTGATCAGTGACTTGACTGATTTAGGACTAAAGTGGTCTTTATAATATATGACTGAACATTCATTCCACAGTGAAAGCTTGTTGACTTTCCAGCTTACTGCCAAGCAAAGCATATTCAAAACGTTTTTGTTTTCGATATGGAGCCTCTCGTGATTACCGGCTTAGTGTTGACAGAAAAAATAGAAGTGGAATACCAAACACCAATTATTGTGGGTTTTTTTACTTTCATCACTAAAATATTACTTTTATTCATGTTCTTCAGAACCTATTTGCCTTTGGATTTTACAGTACTAATCAGGAGCTTTACTAAACAGCTGTCAGCATAAAACTAATTTGTTTGTCAGAAGCTTCAAGGTTCACACTATTCAGTGTATGGTATATAAATTGTGTCAAGCAATTTCCAAGAACATGTTTTAAATCCTTTTCCATACGCCATGTCCATCATGTGTTTGGTTAATACGTGAAATGAATTATTTGAAATTGAGAATACAACAGTGACTGGATTGTGGTATGACAGGGCCTTCTGACCTCAAAGAGGACCAAAAGAATTGTAGCTTTCAGAGAAAAACATAAAGGTTTCTCAGACCACCTTACATAGCTTTTTTTTTTTTTTTTTGCTATGCTAAACATACTTTTCTTTTTTATCTTAGTTGTAGAACCAAATCTGAATTTCTTTAACTGACTGTGGAGAAGTCGATATAATATCAGTTTTAGGATTGTGTTTGGGTACCTGTAGTTTGTGCAAGATATTTTAGAAAAATTGTTAAGGGTATGAGGTGAGAAATGAAGAAGACTTTTAAGTAAAAGGGTTTGTATGATATACCTTTGCAGGCAGCCCAGGTTTTACAAAAATGTCCATTTTGGTCATTGGTCTTTCTATTTATGTATTTCTTTATTTTCTAGTGGCTAGTAACAGCAAAGAGATGATCCAAGCTGTAAAGAAAAGAAAATATGACTTTTTAAAGAGATTATCAGTGGTTAATTTATTTAACACAGAAACAAGTAAAGCGTTACTTCTACATGTTACTGTTTTCATTTTGAAGTCCTTTAACAGGATAAGACAGAGAGTGCCAGAACTCTCCCTTCAAAGCTAGCATGAGCTTTCATTAATATACTCCTGGTTTTCCTGTTTGGTACTGCTGTGGACATGGTTAATTATCATGAGTATTAAGGAAGTACAGGCGTCCTATAGAGCATGACTGCTGTGCTGTTGCCCAATGCATGTGATAGCTGCTGGCTTTTAAGATAATCTAATTAAACATAATAGTATATTTTGATTTGGACTTACTATTTACTTTGTGAGTTGACTTAAAGTATTTCAGTATCTGAAGTCTGATCTTAATATTCTACTTAATGATAACAGACAGAGATAATTTGGGCTTGTTAAAACTTGTTAAAGCTCTGTGTCTAACAGAAGAAAATAAGGGAAATAATATTTTGCCAGAGATGCATATCCCTTTTATCAACTTTCCTAAACAAAATATTGATTTTTTTCCATATATATATCACTGGTACACACTTGTATGGTCTTACCCTGTTTTTTAAAAAATAATTGAATTGATAAGGAAATATTTCAGTTTTTAACTCAGTTTCTTTAAAAACAAAACAAAGGTGTCATTGTTCAGTAACATTAATCATTACTTCTGTTAAAATAGTACTGAAAAAATGAAATACAAAAATATCAAAAGTTCTTTCAGTGACAAAGTGTATCTGTCTGCCTAGCACAACCAAACTCTTCATTATCTTTTCTTCTCATAGGAAAAAATGTATTTTATATATATTCTGAAGTTAATTAATACTAGTTCAGAAAAAGACAAGAGAGAATAAAGGGAAGACAAAGTAAACATCTTTAAGGTAGATCATGTACAGCAGCCTCCTGTTAGTCCACTCTTAGGAGGAAGCCTTAGCTTCAATACTTCAGCAGTTATGCCCAGCAAAAAATATTCAGCCTTTCCCGAGGGTGGTCCAGCGCTATTGGATGGCCTTTTTCCAGTGTTCTGTTGTTATTACAGAATCGTTTCCATAGGCAGGAGGAAGAAGACATTTGTTGATGTCTTCCTTTCAGGAACGTCTTGGGAAGAGGAAATGTTCTCAAAGCTGTGATCTCTATGTTATGAGATAGTGTTATACACATTTTTTTTTTTTTTTTTAAATAAACCAAGCTTTGTATATTTCTCAGATAATTTCACAGATTTAGTATCTCCTGTATGTCAAGAGTTAGGAAGCATCTGAAGAAACACTGGTGTGTAATTGTGAGAGATGTAAGGGTAGGACACCTCTTTTGTGACCTTACCTACCCCCTTCCCCTCCCACACTCTCTTCCAGCCCAGATTCCTTAGGGATTTTTCAGCACTTACAGGATTCTGTGTGGTTGATGCTTTAAAAATACATATTGTGCATTCATAAATTGAGTTTAAGCTGTTTTCAGTAATATTTATCCATCTTATCTGAGTAGCAGGAAGTAAGTCTACAAACCGCCAACAGAATTTAATTAAAAATACATAACTCAAAGGTCCACAACTGAAGTTTCTGTTTTTAAAAGGAGATAAGATTTCTGATTTTGTATTTCAGAAGAGGTTTCATATATCTTAAAAATGTGTTTTGTGCTATACTGAGTCCAAAAAGGCCCCTTTTGCTCTTTTGGAGTTACCTTTGAAGTACCTAGACTGTTTGGTACTAGGTGAGCTCACCAAGTAGAGTTAAATGCTCACTTTCTCCCGGAAATTAAGCATGATGTCTTCAGAGCACCCAGTGTTCCATAGTTTTAGGGTGAGCTAGAAAATAAATGTACGTCTCAACTCATCCTCCTTTCAAGTTGTAATATAAGATCTATGAGAAGAAATCTTGTCCCTCATGCTATCCCAGGGAGGAGGTGGGGAAATAAATTTGTATTTGTGGTCTTCGGTTTATGTTTTAGAGACAATAGTCGGTCTGTACACACGAGCACTCCCATGTGTGGCAAATGTGTCTAGGCTGCTGCATCTAGTGCTGCTGCCCTGTGCAGTAGGAGCATGTTTCTGCAGTACTATGTATCATTTTTTAAGCAGGAATAATTAAAATGTATTATGGGTAACAACTGATAAGAATCAGGTTTTGAGAAGATGACTTAGGAGTTGTCATACTCTGAACATAAATCAAGAATGTCCTGTTCTAAAGAAAGAGGCAGATATGCAAAGAGGCACTTAAACAGGCAAGTGGCCTGAAAGACCCAAGAAGAAATCTGTCTTGCAATACTGCTCATAGCTGATGGTGAAGGCGCTCCTGGTCTGGATCTTCTGACAACCTAGTCAGTTGTGTTATTGTCTTCCTACCTTCTACCCAGCAGCATGTTTTGTTTTGACAGAGTTAAGGCCCACATGTTTTCCTTTCGCAAGATACAGCTGTGGAAGGACCTCTCTCAAATAACTTTTCTGTCCATCTGAGTGCATAATATTGCATATGAGGCGTTTCGTGCTATTTATGCCTTTCCTGTAAACAGTGTTTTGGAAACCTTGAACTCCAACAAACTAATGTGGACCCTTCTGCATATAGAATATCCTCTGGTAGAAAAAGAGCTTAATTGATGACCAGCAGGAAGAAGCAGAAGAAATACACATAGCAGATGGATACAGAGCTGCTAGGACTGTATCAAACAAGTGAAAATGTCAGGGTGTGATTTAGAGCAAAGAGTTGAATAATCAGATAGTGTTAGAACAGTCCATCAGATTACGAATGGTTGGATGAAACATGCCCTCTTATTTTAGGAAAGATTTAAAAAAGAAGCTTTTTTTTTAAACCTAGATGACAAACAAGAAAACATGGCTAAAAGATACAGAATGCTGCACGAAGATCCATCATCTTTTAGAGGTAATAAATGTGTTATTTAAAAGACCATCTGGCTTTATTTTGTAAAGTGTATTTCTGGCATTGGCTGTTATTCATAACTACGCTTTATCAGTCACTATCATATGAGCACTCTGGTTATGGCTGAGTGAACCATAACTAGAATTTTGATGTGAAAAAATGAGATAAGTACTTGATTATTAATTGGATTTCCTGGTATGTTTTGCTAATTATTTGTGTGATTGTACAACCCACTTAAGAGTTATTTAAGAATGAGGTATATGAAGAAAAATTGGGAGAAGACAGAATAATTTCTGCAATATTTGAAAAGCACCTTAGTGGGTTTTTTTTAAGTTAGAAGATTGGGAATGACTGACTACTGCAGTCATGTTAGTTCTGTTGTCTCATTTTTCTTATCCTGAGCTGTGCTGTTTCTGTGGTCTCTGTTGATAAAGTCATTCCTACATCTGGAGGAAAAAAAAAACCTAAATTCGTTCTTGCACTGCATATGTTGTGAAATAGTTTTGATTTGAAATCTCAGTTTTGCTTGTTTATTTGTTGAATTGAAAACACGCTTTAGATAACTTTGTTCTTCTGTTTACTTATGAATGCTAAACAAAGGGTGATTTAAATACGAGTTGTTTTTTTTGCATGACTACCAGTGATAGCAATACTGTGCTTCTGAATCAAATGCCTTAATACAAAAAAGGCAGAAACACAGAAGCAGGGAAAAGGATAATTGAGCCATTTTTGCTATTTCTTTAAAAACTTTTATTTCTAGTATAAGATACATATAAATGTGCAGAAATTCTCTTTCTAGCTATACTTACCTCTGACTAGAAGACCAGTCAGCATTTGTGAAGTGCTTTCTTCTCTGTGCTCGTGATATAACGTGAAGAGATGTTTCATGCTGATGAAGTCTATGAGCAGCCTCCCACTACTGAACATTTTAAAAAGTAGACAAGTATAGTCTTAATAACTGTGGCTGTTGAGTGAGGGGGAAAATGGGAGGAATATATCCATATATTTCTCTATTTTCTGCCATAGATTGGCATCTATGAAAATCTCTGTTCAGATGAGCAAGCCCAAAAACCTTAGGATTTTTAAGAGCTGATTGAAGGTGGAAGGCTATGAAGCCTTGGAGAATGAGTTTGCTAAGCTTATTAAGAAACGGAGCTGGATCTTTTGAGATCTGTCATTGTTAGATAAAAGGAGTGTGTAGAACGGGGGGGTTATATCTTTATGCTCTGTAGACTTAATTATTAGTTTGTGATCTTTTTCCATGTAACAGTAGGATGAGCTGATTTTGTATATCCGCTCATTTAACTAGAAGTAAAACAGAGCAGAATTTGGGCCAGTAGTGGTACTTTTTCAGCAGAGCATTTCAAATTTATCATATTGAAATGTTGCTTAATGTTTTAGAAATACAATATAAATTACTGGCTGTTTTGTTTTATTTCCGCAACCATTGTACTTGCATATCCTACTGGAGTAATTCTCAGTAGTAGGTACCTCCTGTCTCTGATTGCTGTCTTAGAATAATCTACTTTTATAACATAAATTCCACTCATAGAAGCAATAGGTAGGGCTTGCTACACATTTATTCACTGTAACAAGGAATCTTTGCTGTGTAATTATGTCTTTCTCTCTGGTAATCTGACTGATTTAGAAGAATGTATAAACTGACAGATGCTGGACTTCAGAGAGGTGCATAGGGGAATTATTGTGGGCTAGAAATCATGGGTCAATTCTTGGCTCTGAAAGAGAGACAGATAGAAACAGCTATTGCTGAAATTTTGAACCTTTATAAGAGATGCTTTTGCTTTTGGAAAATTACAGATAGAAGTTTCCAGACCAAATTTATGTCCATTTAGAGGTAATCCAACAAAAAGTATTTCACGTGCATGTGAATGCATATGGTCCTTTAATAGCAGTACTTGACTTCAGTGATGTAAAATAATTCAGTGTTCTCTCCTTGTTAAATGCGAGACATAAAGCAGGTAGCTTTTATTTTTTAAAAACACTTGTTTTATGTGAGTGATGGAAAGTCAGTTTAAAAAGAGATCTGCTACATTTTATTTTGATGAAGTCCCTAGTATCTTTTGCCTTTTTCTACTCATCAAATCATGCTTACATGCATAAACCTACTCCTAGATGCTGACCCCTATAGATACTGCAGGGAATATATTTTCTATGTTGCTGCCAGTTCCTTAGCAGAGTTAGCAATAGTTTGGCACTATTTAAATATGGATACAAAAGTTGGGATTTAATGCCTGTTAAATGATACTGTCTTTCAGACATTCTCAGACAGTTGTTTCTGTATCGATGTTTCCGGATAGCCATTCCATTATAATTATTTTGAGTCACAGGTGAACTTAGTGGATTTAAAATAACCTCGGTTAGTTAAGAGTATGAGGAAAGGCACTACAGCTGAAGTGGGTCTCTCTAATACTAAAATAAAAGCTTATTAAACTCTGGCGTTATTATCAGTACTTGCTTATGAGAAATCTTTATTTGGATTGGTTTGGGTAATGCACTACTTTGTAAATAAGATTACCCTGTTATCTAAAATGGGATAGAAATTCAGCTCATGTTTTTAATCTGATAGTCTAGCAAATCAAAATGGAAGGTTCTCACCAGATTCAGTGAAATTATGACAAGATTTTCTGGTTGAGAGTGGAATTTCTATTTCTACCTCTTTGATCTAAACCATGTAGCTAGAAAAATAAATGTAGCATTTTGTCTAGTCTGCTAGACAAACTAGTCTGCTAGATTCTCTGAAGTGACTTGGATTCAAGTATTATATTCATCCTGATGATATGGATTTTTGAATGGTTTCCTGATTTTTTTTTCTTGAGACATTAAAGAGATTTGTAGAATGAGAAAGCTATTTCCAGCTCAGCTTTGTGTATTTGAAACTATTAAATACTGAGGTGTGAGGAAGCTTCCCAATACACTTTAGCGTCCATTTTTATGTGAACCATGTTCATTACGTTATTTGAATTGTTTTGTTCACCAGTTAACCATAAAATTATTTATTTTGCATGTGACAAATATTCTAGAAAAAGCTACCCAGTATTGTTTGCAATTAAACAAATCCTCCACTATAATTTCTTACTAATGGACAATTCATGAGATACCCCATTATTAATATATGAAGTTGTTCTGCCATGTGTGGTATTTTTCCTCCAAGATAATTTTACTCTGTTCAATAGAAATGGTCTGAGAAATGGAATGTGATTAAAGATAGCTGTGTCTGCAAAGCACAAATTAACTGCCTTTCAGACTTCTGAGGCTGAAGTTATCAGAAAAAAATTGTGCCTCATTTAATGTATATTGAACTCTGAAATCAGTCCTTTTTTATGAGTTCATGATCAGTGACAGATCGTATTACCTATATTTTATTGGAGGAAGCAATTAGAATTCAGAGAAAGATTTAAAATGAGGATTCTTTTTCAATTTGATGAAGAAAATCTGTATGTTCATCTTGATAAGGTAATGAGGAATCTCAGAAAAGCAAATTTGCTTGTAATCTTTCAGTACTATATCCAGTGATAGTGTGATATACACATTCAAATATTTACATTTTTGTCATAAAAGATAGAATTTCAGCAGTTAAATATTAAAAGATTTATCTTCCATATCTCAAAATCACTACCAAATTCCAGTTTCTCCTGTTTCTCTTCCAATGTTATGTGCTATAATTGATAAAATAAAGCACCGCAGAATATTTGCATATACTGTATATTCATATTCATTGAAAAAGTCAGCATAATGTACCTTGAATACATAAGAGCAGAAGACTTAGTGGATCTTTTAAAACATCATAGAGGAGGGTTTATTATCATCTAGACAACCTTACAGTAATGAGAAAAGAGATGTAAAAAGTCAAAAATGTAGTTATTGCAGGAGTATAAATAAATAATTTTCTGTGACATTATTTATCCTTGTGGTTCAACATGGCAGGTCTTTTGAGTGCTTCAGAGATAATGCAAATGCAGCATATGCAGCATGTTAAACTGTTTGTAATGATTCTTCTTTTTTGTATATTGAATCAGATGAATAGATTTCACTGCCAGGTTTTGTTAAGTTCTTTATAGCTCTACTTTATTTAGTGCTCTTTTCCTCGTCATGGCAGATCGAGAGATTGAGATGCTGGAAAAGAAACGTGCAGGAATGGGCAAAGCTACTTATTTCATTTGTTTGTAGTCTGAAATGACTACTTCAATGTCTAAAAGAGATAGTTGCTCCACAAAAAGTAGGACATTAGTGTTTTCTATTAGTTGGGTTTTTCTTAGGAAGTTACAAAGTTAGAATGTTTTGAATGTTATACTCTTAATTTGGACCATGAATATTTCTAGTTTTAATTAAAAACAACAAAAAGTTTTAAATACTAAAGAATTTCATATTCCTTTTGTTCTTGAAATTATAAATGCCATATTTTAGAACATTCAGATGAAGAATATCTCTAATCTTAAAATAACCCCAAAGCAAAATAATCCTTGCAGTTTCATTTTAGGCTTACTCCTACCAATAGTTTTCTGCATTAATTAAAATCAATGAGTAAAAAATCAGAAAACCTGAAAATCCCAGTTCAGGACACTAGAAATCTGTGCATTAGCTGTGCGTTGCATAAGAGAAAGCTGCAAAGGACTAGATTCCACAGCACCAACTAGTTATATCCTCAGTTAGATCTCGAGTTGAAGCTTGTCAGTGTGTGGAGCTGTATGGTAAATCTGTTTGTTTAAATCAAACAGTTGTTTTTCACAGGCAAATTAAAAATCTGTATATATGATTTTTTCCCCTTTTTCTTTGCATAGCGTGTCTATTGCCAGGGAGGAATGGGGACCGTTTTTTACACCTTTTCAATTGAATTGTAGATATAGATGTATATTTAATAGGTATTTAATTTAATTTGTATTTAATTTCTCACACTATCAACATTTAGCTATGAAATAGTTAAAAGATTGTATTTTGATTTAGCTTTTGAGAAGGTGCATTATTTGGTGTGCTTTCTACTTAGTGGTGCTGTAAGGCTTGGAAAAAATTAATGATTCAAGAGCCAAGAACTGCTATTGCTGCATGTTGGGCCCACCCCTTGCATCCATTTATCTGTTATATAGCAAAAACTTGTTTTTACCAAATGTTGTTGACACTTTTATTTGTACTTTCTGTTTCAGAGCAGCGGTGGTGATTGGACTAAAACCCAGTGGAGACAGATTAATGTGGAACAGATGGATATAGAACTCAGAAGGTTTGCCAAGGCAGGTTCTATAGCTGACTGTGTCTACAATTTATCTGTCTTGATGCCACCCCTTTCTCTCTCTTCCCACCCACTTTGATGTTTTCGTGGATTTGTTGCTCATGTTCAAACTGAATATTCAGGAATGTGTTTTGGTTTGGGAGCTCTCCTTTAAAATTTTATTCTTCTGGCTGAGTTTTCAGTCTCTGTGGAGATAAATGGTAAAACCATGCTGTCACTTCTCTGATTTGAGGCAGTATATAAAAGAATAAAGAGGTTGGGGTTTTATGTCAGACCCTACAAGATGAAAGTCATTGGTTTTATAGACAAGTGGGATTTGCAGAGGCTTCTCCACTATGCCCTTGGACATAGTTCCATAGTGTTGGGAGATTCGGCAAAGATATTTTTAAAGGGAGGACGCTTTCTCTGCATGAAATACTTACAGTGTCTTTTATACGGTAGTCCTACAGAAGACCAAGAGGAAAAGAGAAATTTGAAGCCAAAATTAGGACTAAGGCTCCCAGACGGTTTGCAGGACACTAAAGGAATACTGTGATTCACAGACAACATAGTAGTTGGGTATGCAGGTTAGAAAGTCTCGAACCTAATGGATATAGCTTACCTTCTTCATTACGCATTTGTTTCATGCTGAAGTAAATAGGTTTTTACTGTGTACCCCACTAATGTTGCTGCAAGAGGAGAGTCAGGCTTACAGCAGGTCTCTTCACTTAAACTGCTTCAAAATGTTGAGACCCCACTCAGTCAGTTGCTGCATATGATACCAGAGACTTATGATAAGGATGGGAAGAGCAAGGGTAAGCTCAGAGCACCTTCTCCTTTTGCATTGTTCAATGTGGCAGATCAAGCCGTGGGACAGAAAAGATGCCGAAGACTTGCGTCAGGCTTACCACTTGCTGGCGTTTTCATTGCCCCTCTTTGTATTACCATGATAAATATAAAAAGAATGAACGTAGAAGGATGTTTCTATTCTAATTCACAATTTTAATGAAAATCCATTTAAAATTATTTCTAATGCAGAAAGTTCCTAAACTATTGTAGCTCAACTTTTTGTGGAGGGGAAAAAAAAGTTATAAATTGAAAAAAAAAATCAAGGTTGATTGTGGTAAGTCTTGATTAAAAATCTACAATTAAAAAATAAAACTGATATTTCAAAGTGGTAAAAAATCATAACAAATAAAAAGATTTCCAGAGTGCATATACTGCATTAGTGGATTCCAGCAAATTCAATGGAAGGTGTACAAATAAACTTGCTGATTAGACTTTTGTATGCAATATGCAGTACAGTCCATTTAGATTCCATTTGGATACTGTAGTATATACTTACACATGTTTTCTTACTTATTTACTTATTTTGTTCTGTGTTGTCCTCGTTTTACAGATCAAGCTTTTAGTAGCAGATGGTACTACCTGGACAAACCTTTTGGGACTCCAGCTTTATAAAGTAGGAGATGAAGTCCAAAGTACAGTTGAAAAAGCTATATGAAAAAGTTGGGTACTGAAAAGATGAAAGATAGCAGTTCTTCCTTCTTCTATAGAACTGTATGTAACAAGCTATTGTCTTGATTGTAATTAAGAACACTGATTAAGATTTGTTTCAAGGAAACATGATAGAAATGAATAATTTAGTATGACATATCTGTTGAAAAAAAAATGACAGCTGAAATGAAGCATACTGAAACTGACTTCTTGTCTGTGGTATAATTTAATATCACTGTGCATTAAACATAATTAAGTTATAGTTCTCAATTAAAAAAAAGAAATGTGATTAGGTGTTATTACTACTGTTCTTACCGCAGATTCCTGTAGAAAGAATGAGCTGCAGTGGAATTTACTTACGAAGGGTATCACAGGAGTGGAGCTCCTTTATTAAAATCAGATGAACAACTGCTTGAAATCTTATATAACGATCAAGTAAGCATTTAATTAATAGTAATATTAGTATATCAGTATCATTCACTATTTTGATACATTTGGTTAGAATAAAGATTTTGATTCCTCCCTGAATCTTTACTACAGTGAGCTATATTTTCTCCAGATGTTAGTCCTGTGAAATTATATGTATGATTACTAACTATATATTCTAAGGAAAATTCCTATCTCTGTGTAGGAAGTTAACAAAATTACAGCTTTTCAAGCTTATATTTTCTTAGATTTTTTGAAATCTTTTAATAACATGTTGTCATTTTGCCATGTTTAAAAATATCTTCTGTTATGATTTGCTGCAGTAATAAGGTACAAGACAATTTGTTAAACTTTTCTTAGACATAGTTCCTATATTTGAGATAATTTTTTCATTAGTGCAGTTTTTTTGCTTGTCTTTCTGTTTTTCTAGGTTCATCTGCAAGTAATTCTGAAAAGTCCATATGTGGAATATCTCACTGAACAAATGAAAAGTTTGCAAAAGAAACTAAACATGGTAGATTGTCACTTATGTTTGCATGGAAGTTCAGCATACATGGTCTCATCTGGAAAGTATTTTGATTGGATATGAACATATCAGAAGAGAACTGCCTGAAGATGCAGTAGGGCTATTTATTTAGGAACTCTTAGATATAGAGTTTTATGTTCATTTATCCGTATTACAGACCATAATGTAGATTATATGGTCTAGTTAAAAATATGTGTCCTAAATATAGATAGTCTGTGTCTTGTATTCAGACTATATAAATAGATTTTTTAGAAATAAATAGATTTTGTTAAATAAATGTCATATTAACAAATTGGGTTGAGTGTATCTTTGATAGATTTGTTTACAACGCACTGAATTCAAGTTGTTACAACAATCTCAGACTTACTATGAACAATTTCAGAAGCAGGATTAGTATCCTTTTATTATTAAAATTGAAGTGATTATTTACCTTGATTTCCTTTAATGTGGGCTGGCAGATGAAGAACACGTTGTGAACTATTATTGTTGAAAAAGTACTGCCAATTACCTCCCCATATCACTGTAATATCTTTTATTACTTTCTCCAACTATCATGTCCTATTCTCTATGTGTGTATCTGAAAAACTAAAGCTTTTCAGTGGAATCACCAAGTCTATCCACCTCTCCAGTCTCAGTGCTCTGATTTATAGTGTAGTTCTGCAGTTTTCAATATGAAATAAATTTCTGATTTCTAGTTTTTTAAATCACAAATTTAAACAGTGTGGACAGCAACATGTTGGACTCCATACCAAAAAAAAATATATACATATATATACACTTCTGTGCAAGTTGAGGATCTCTGTTAAGAACAATGAATTTATTGTATTTTAATATGTACAAGTTTCCTCATTGGTGCGTGTTGAAAAATTCATCAGTCTTGCATCAGATGCATCACGCAAGCAGAATTAAACACAAGTTATTTTTTTCTGTTACTGCTGGTCATTTTTATTTTGTTGGAAGAGAAACTTATGATTAAAATTCACTTATATAAATTTATTATTTATAAGTTTATAGTTACATTGGATTTTTGTTTTTGTTTGTTTTGCTTTTGTAGACATTACTTCAAAAAGAACACAGCCTAAACTACTAAAAAAATATTCAAAGAAATTTACTTCAGTTTGTCTACAAGAGGACAGAAAAGTATTTGAAATTCTCTGCTGACTCTTACTAGAAACGTAGCCACGTGTGATTTGTGTTTGTTTGGATTGTAGGTTTGCACGAGCTGAAAATGGAAGAGACCAATGAGATCATCAAATCTGTTCTGCTTCTGGTCCAGACTGATCAGGTCTCTGGTATGCTACGCACTGTAATGATAAGTAGCACTGAAAGAGCTATGGTTTGTGTTGCATTGCTACTGAGTGAGCTACTGACCTTTGTAGCTTTTTTTGTAGTAGTTTTGTGTAGTTTTCCTTAAACACTCATCTGACAGGTTTTGTGACAGCTTGAGAAACATTTGTGTAACACAGAGGCACTTTGATGCATTTCGGAAGCTTTACACTATGTTATCTGCACACCACATGATATTCCTGGCCTCAGTGACTATCCAGTTCTGGCCATTAGTTTTCTGAGTACAAGAATTATTGGTATGTCTCAGCCAAAGCTTATTCGGAAGGGATATGACAGAAGAATTGATACTTTGCCAGAGTCTGAAGGACTTGTGTGAAGACTGAACCCTAAGCCTTATAACATGTATTCATAGATCTTCACAGATTCTTCAAATCTCTAAATTCCAGTGTCTTGTTTTATCCATTTGTTGTTCAATGCTACATATAGAGAAAGCAGCCAAGTAAATGTCCTGCTCCGCTTATCATAAATAGAGGATTCTCTGTTCTGTATTGTCAGCAATCTTCAAGCTCCATGCTCTTCGAGGTGTGTTGCTACAAAAGGTATTTAGACCTGAATTGACCAACCTTTGTTAAATAAACACTCACCATAAAACAGTAACAATCTCAGGACTTCAGTGTTACATTCATCTACTTTTATCCTTCAGACTCTTCTACCAATGACAATAGTGTAATTAACTCTATCACTACCTGCTTTGTGAGCATCTTCTGCCAGCTCTTTCCATAAAAGCCACTTGTGTAGTAATCTTGCAGCAGAGTCAGGTAGCATTGCTGTGTCATTCTGCACTACCTGGGAGATCAAAAGTAGTCTTCTCATTTTGTTTGAATGGCATCACTCTTCTAATACTATGGAATACTATAGAAAATTTGTTTTTAACTTTTGCTTGTCTCTAACAGTGAAGAATGAAGAGTTAATTGATCGCTTTTTATTCAGTGCACTTCACCCACTAAGATCAAACAACATACTCTGTGCTGAAAACATAAGAATCAGAAACACATGTGTAATGTTACTTTAAAACATTTGTATTATCCAGTGAGTTTCTAAAAGCTATGCATGAAAGTACTTGGAGAGAGAGGAAAAAAAAAAGAGAGATAAAAGGTTTCTTTAAATTCTGGTATTTTGGCGTGCAGATGAGCCATCATTTTACTGATTTTTTTGACAATGTGCTCATCTTAAATTTCAAGAGAATAAAAAAAAACCTCTACAAATGCTGATCTTGGAATGTACAGCAGAAAAAAGGAGTATGTTCTGTTCCATGAAGAATATGGATGGCAATGGTCAGGTGTAATGTTAAATTTTATTCATGTTTTATTTTCATTTCTTTGGTATGTAAATTAAATAGGAAATTAATATTGGACTGAAATGCCATTTTTTAAAATGGAATTTTAAAAATTAGCTTTTAAACATGTAAATTATTTTTACAAATTAAAAAATAATAATATGACCCAAAACTGCATAATAATCTAGTAATTTAATAAATTGTTTATCTTTCTCTTGTACATGAATATTTAAAGATGTGCAGAGTGTTAAGAAAGTGTCTAGGAGGGATCAAAAAGAAAAAAAAATCCATTGTAAATAATGGAACTGATGAAAAGAATTTGTTAAATTTTATATTTCTTATACTTACTCTCTTCTTCTATCCTTTTGTTTCATTTTCCCTGGCATTTTCAGATCCCTTTCTCCATTATCCTTTATCAGACCTCTCCAGATGTCAAGCTCTTTTCCATGTTCCCTATCAGTTGAACAGGGTTTTAGCTGTTTCTGAGCCTCATGTTTGCTAATTGCCCAGCCAGTATGCGTGCTAACTGAGTAGTAGTAGGTCAGCAAGAACAGATCAGCAGTTTCCGGGACAATAACTTACTGTTCTCAGAACAGTGCTCAATGGATAAGTGTTCGCATTGCATAAAATCAATGTTGCGTTGGTTCCAATGATTGATTGTCTCAGCAGGGAGGCCTCAGACTGAATTGGCTAATATATGCAGGTTGCCTCTTAGAGAAACTTTCTCTAAGATACAGCTACATTTGAGTACATAGCGATGTAAATACTATATTGTTTGTGTTTAAGTTGTGTTTGCAGAACAGAAAAGCTTAAAACGTCAGTACTTGGGGGACTAAGACAATATGTCTGTCGGTTTAAATCAATTGGATATATCCAGAAAAACAGTGTCTGGTACCTCAGTGGTTGGGAAGAGCACTTCAGAATGAAATCATGATGAAAAGGAAGTGTTGAGAGAGAAAATAGGGAAAAAATGAGGGAAGAATGTTATATCATTTATAAAGATGAGCTTCTTATATCATTAGTACAAAATGAGTGGACAACCTGTACTGGGGACATTTGAACTGGCTCTGCTGGTTCTGCTAGAACGGACTAGGCAAGAAAATCTGGAACTTGGTGTGTGTGACAGGTCACTATTAACATGAAGTGGAGTTTTGGTTTGTTTAAGGGAAAGTGTCAGAAATATTCTGGGTTGATAGAAAGCTTTATTCAAAATTTTGCTATTGAAATATCCTTTGCTTTCATGCTGATATGAAGCACCAAAAGTTCCATGGGAACTGAAGGATAAACTTCTTGACAGTGAGGATGATAGAGCCCTGGAACACGTTGCCCAGAGAGGTTGTGGAATCTCCTTCTCTGGAGACCTTAAAAACCTGCTTGGACACAGTCCTGTCTAACATGCGCTAGGTGACCCTGCATGTGCAGTGGGGTTGTACTAGATGCTTTGTAAAAGTCCCTTCCAACCTTAATGATTCCAACCTTAATGATTCCAACCTTATGATTCTATGATACAGAGGCATAAGAAGCCCAGTAAAGTTGCTTCCTGATTTTATTTTTTAGACATTTGCAAAATCAATTAGGATTTGAGTTGTGATTCTTGGATAACTTGCTTGCATGCAGTGTTACCCTTTGAGCCTTTATGTCCATCTCAGTAAAAGCAACACCAGTAAGCTTATGTGTATATTAAATAGTATTAATAAAACAGTGTGTGTAGTATTTGATATGTCTTTAATTCATCCCTACATTTTTGAACCAGTTTTAAAATGTAAAAGCATAGTTAGTCTCATACTAGCTACTCAGTAATTTTCTATTAGGATTATATTTGCCTCTTTAAAATTACATGCAGTATCTGTGTGCATTTTTTTCTATTTGATATGAAACCTAAAATAATTTCCATAAGATATTGCTATTATGTAACTCCAAGCATAATCACTGATATTGTGTTTTGTAATCTTTCCCTGAATTCCCTTACCTGCTTTTCAAAATTAAATCATTAAACTCATCTAAGGTGTATTTCCAAACATTTTGCACAAAAAATGTTTTAAAGCAATTAAGACAATATTTTTTTGGTTGAGGGCATATGCAGATGGTAACCACAAAACTTGCAGTTCAACTTCATAAAAATCTCCTTAAGTAAAATCCTTATCCCATTCTTCTTCTCCTGCCTACCTGATTATCTTCAGTATTTGTTCTCCTCTGGAGTGTCATTGTGGTTCTGATTGTCATTGACGGTTCAAACATAGAGTTTGACCAGCATTTATTCTGGCTTCTCAGGAAGAAGAAAACATTTAGCAACAGTGCTAACTGGTACTGGAATTCATCTATTCTAATAGGATTATTTAAATCTTTTTAGGTCACACAACTAAATGCTCTTATTGCCCTGTAGGATAATTTCCCTCAGGTGATTGACAGAAGATCACGACCATTTGCACCGTAGATCTTCATGCTAAAGATGTTACAGCAATCCTTGTAGCTCAGAAGGTATGCTTTGAATCTATTATATTTTACATACACATTTTTAAGAGTTTTGAAAAGAATTAATAATATTTAAGATGAACTTGGACCTGGATCTTCATGTGGAAAAGCAGAGGTGGAATATTTGTGATCATGAGGATAGCCTGTTTCAGATCTTTTTTCTATGTCTGCATTCTCATGGCCCACTCTCTCAAGAAAGAGCCAAGTGTCATCTTCTACATTTGAGAATCCCTCAAGTTTTTAGCAGGTTCTCTGTGAGCAGCAAGGTATTTCTGTTAAATTTCAGATCACAAAACTGAGTATAGATTATCCTTGGGCTGTCTTTTTTCACATTTAATTAGTCTATCTTTAATTATTCTATCTTCAGTTATTTATAATGTGTTTTATTCTCCCCTTGGAGGCATATAAGCATATCTCTAGAGCAGAGCACTCCTATGGTGATTCTGTATAAGTGCATTTCATTAACAATTTTAAGTGTTTATATAAACCAAAGTGTTGTGTCCCTCTCAGATATAACTTTGTTCAGGTACATTACGGTGTCAGACACATGTTGCTTGTTTGTGTTCACAGAAACTTCCACTGGATGAAGACTGAAATGGAAAAGAATTCTCTTTTTCTGTCTGACCTCCTAAGTTTCTGATTTCTTTAGAATGCTTTTCCTTCTAAACGTGGAAGCACAATGACTTCACCTCATCACAGGATGAGAGACACTGTTGACTTATGATTTATTATAAATGACACATAAATGAGTTATGTATAGAAATTTAGGGATACTGTTCTTTTGGCCCAGTCGTGTAATGTAGAGCAGCTTACACCTTCTCATATTCCAGTGGCTACTATTTTAAAGAAACTATTAAAATTTCGTGGATTTTGGAATGGGGGAATAAAACTAAATGGATTTCTAAGGTGGCATTCAGATGACAAGAAATAAAGCTTGGGAAATACAATTAAATTTACTCTGGCAAAGGTAATGTCTGCTCACATGCAAAGAGTGTATTGTTTGTAAGGAGAGGTGTTGGGTCAATAAGTGGCAATAAGTTCTACAGTAACAGCTCTGAAAAGTCATATATTACATTTACTTCTGCATAAATGCACAATGCCTCGAGGTGAGTCTAATCCTTTATAATTGATTGTAATAGTTATTATTCATAAATAGTTAGGAATGTGGTATGAAACCTACTGATAACAGTTGAAGCATTAGGATGTGTCCTATTTCCTTCGTCTGAATAGCTCCCACATGGCATGATGACTCTGAAATGTCTGTTTAGGTCGCTAGTTTCTAAACTTTATATTTTTGGTTGTCACAGCTATGCCAGCATTTGTGGTGCTCAGTTTCAGTATTTTTATGAGTACCTGGGAAATACCCTTTAGCCAGTTATTGTACCTTTGACTGACAAGTTACTAATAACAATGTCTTCTTGACCTGTTTTAGCAAATACGAAGTTAAATGTTTCTTAGAAGTTCAATGCTCATTCATACATCAAATATATTTTTATAAGGTTTTCTTAGATCACTTGTTGAAACAAATGCGGTAACTTTTAAGCATGCCTGTGTATGTGTGCATACCTGAGTATGACCTTGATGCCCATTTATTCGTAAATAAGTGAAATAATTATTTCTTGCATTTACTTAGCTTGGGTATTCATTGTCGAATCTGAAGAAGATTATGAGTGGATTTCAAGGATTAACCAAGACTTTTTTCAGGATTTTTTTTAATGGCCAAACAGATACATTTTTAAGATCATTTGTAATGAAGCTTTTTCTGGAACAGTGTCTTCTTGGCTTCAGAGTGAAAAGATGCATCCAGAAATCCTTGTTGGCTCAGTATTTATGACTTTCAGTTGAGAGAGAGAATGCTGAGACTTAAACCTTTGAATTAGGCAAAACAGCAATGAGAATCTCATGTTCTGTCCTATGTGACCACTGATGAGATATTTAACTCCGTAAAAAAAAGTGTAATCTGAATGGTTTTCATATCTAATGTTCTAAAGTAGATATTTTCAAGCTGTGCCACATCATAATTTTACAAGAATATGAAAGGTTTACAACTTGGTTCATTAAAAGATAATGAGAAAGTGGTTTCAAAATAAATGATTTAAAAAGAAAAATAATTCTGTGATTTTATTTCTTAGCATACTGAACTTCAATGGGGACAAGCTGTGGGGCATTGTCAGACCATCTGAGGAGGCACAAGTCCAGGCTTGCTCCCTGCGATATGCTTTTCTGAGCAGTAAATCCCTTTGGCTGATGTCTAAGATAAGCTTATGGCAGAATTTGTCCTTATGGCTGTGCTTCTTGTGAATAAGTAGAAACACAAATACAACTTTATTTCATAAGGATTTTTTTAAAAAGTAACTTTTGGTACTATTTCTGCTTTAGCCAAAGAATTTCTGACACCGTAATCCATCAAGTTTTCACTGCAGAAGGACACAAATTTTGCTAAAATGAGAAAGTTGTTTGCTCAGACCTCATCTTGCTAACCTGCTTCGGATAGCAGGACTGGGCAGCAGCAATTAGTTTTCCTGTGCCTTCAGCCTGAATTCCAGTCACCTGTTGCAAGCAATAAGTGACAGCTTTTTACAAGAAGGAAGTAAAGAGTTTAAATCATGTGCATCTGCAGAGATTTTTGCTAAAGGTTTCCATTAGTTCTGCCTTTATCCCACACACATGGGGCAAAACAATCAGGAAAGCACAAGAGGGTGTTTATCCTTGCAGTGTTTCCTATTGCTTTGGTGAGGAGAAGTCTTCCTAGCCTAGGTGATCTTCTTAACTAAATATCTTGGGGGAAATTACTGGACTTTTCCACAGCTACAACAGCGCGCTAGGAGCAGCAATATGGATGTAGCCATAAATGTACTTTGAAATGGCATGAGGCATTTAAGGTTGCTAAGGCACTGTGAGAGCCATTAGAATTAGCTGTATATTAGCATTAGAGGGAGATCCTAAAAGATGCATCTTCTCTTCCTCCCACTTCTCTCTAATGTTTGATAACTTACCCTGAGGCTTTAATAAAGCCTTCTCATTAATTACTACCTGGCAACTCGTCAAAGCAAACGTAGGATTGTGTGGAACCAAGAAAATGATGTCTGGGCAGCCGCTGGGATGCAGAGCCTCACTTTGGAGAGGATAGGGTGGTGAGTACCCCAGCCACCCCTGTGCTACTAACTGTTTGCGGCAGCTGCTTCCTTTCCATGTGCGGGCAGTTTCACGCCTTCCTCAGATTGTCCAGATGTGGTATTTGACAGGAGACCATGAGAGAGCAGTCTCTATTCCTGCTACGTTTTCCTTTCACAGGAGGCTGCCAGAGGACAGAAAATGCATGTAATTTGTTTTGTTTTATTTTTTTCCCTCTGATGGAAAAAAAAACAAAGCGTAGGGAATATGATGAAACAATATTAATTAGCAGTCTTTTCACCCCAAAATATAGACTGTTAAAAATGAAGTTATTTTTTCATTCTGTGAAGCTTATTGTTGCTTTTTTTGTTGGCTTTTTTTTCAAGAGTTTTTTGAAACTTCAAGCTATTTTTTTTCAGAGAACTGGAGTGTTACCTTTACTTCTTGGTTGTCACATAAAATGAAATTCTTTGCAATTAAAGAATGATCCACTGCATATGGGACTCAGGAAGTCAACTCTGTAGCTGACATCTGTAATAGCTCTTGTCTGTTGTACAAAGCACAGAAAAGATGAGGGAAAGCTGGTAGGGCATTAATTCCTCATACAGATACTAATAAAAATCTCAGGAGGAGGAGGAGATGTTAAATACTACTAGTCCAATATTATTTCTCATGCAAGCAATTATTGTATTTGCCATTAGGGTAATAGTTATGGTAGGTAGAAGGGCATATCATTTTTTATGATGGACTGTAGTAATTCATATAGCAACCTCTATTTGGATATGCAAAGAAAGTTCTCTTATGGAATAGTTTACTTCAAATTATTTTATAAAAAATTGATTCTTTTTCTAGACTATATGTTATTGATTCCTGTCAGAGATGAACTGATGGACTAAAACACTGGTTTAATTTTGTCATCCTGAAATGTGAGTGGGAACAAAATCTTTTGCACTTGCCTGTAGTAAGAAAAGGCAAAACATATTTCCTAGTTTGTAGCAGACAAGAAGAATAAAATCAAGATCTCTGCTATTACGTAACTTGAATAGTGATTCAACTTGTTTAGTAGTTGTATTATCTTCTTGTGTTACTTCTTGAGAATTTTGCTCATTTTTACTGTTAAAATGGCAATGTTTTTGTTTCAAAAGTTTGAACTGAAAGCTGAGTGTAGAAATGAACAAAGTAAAAGAGGGAAAAAAGTACCATTTTAGCAGTGGTAGGGCATTGTACCTGACCTCCAGACCCTCTACAGCTGCTGTCAGTGTATTTCAGTTGTTCATAGCAAGTGATACCACTGCGGGCTCTGCCTGCACTGCCTGCTGCACTGCTCAGCTGCCTCCTGTCTGTACAGCAGTGTTACTGAACACTAACAATCAACGGAGCCCAATTAGCCGGGTTTACTTTGAAGTAAGCTCCTTGTTAGCTTTGACTGACACCCCTAATTGTAACTTTCTTGAGCTCTGTTTTAAAAATGTTTGCACACATCAGTCATTTGTTTTAAGTGACTTATTCTTACAGTGCTTAAATAATAATCTGTGTATTTGGATTACAGGGTTTATTTTCTTCTTTAAGACCCTCTGCCACGGCCATTTCTGACATTGAACTGATCTGTGAAATTATGCTGGTTTGCTGAAGGGTTTGTTGATGTGTGCTTGTTAGCCAGGAAGTTTGTTATCTTCTATACTCTCTGCAAGAGCCTGCTTTCTATATGGGTGAGCCTCTTTTAAAGCTTCTGGGTTTAATACATATTAATTAATGCATATTCACTTGGGAATAGTACATTGTCTCTGGACATTATATAATGATCATTTTTTATATACATAATCTTATTTTTTTTTATTTTTGAGACCCTTCGAATCATGTGTCTGTCCTCATATCATCACCAGGTATGAATTTAAAAGAAAGTACCCTATACTCTGATCTTGGTACTTGTAGTCGGTTAACTTTGCAATAAACAATTGTACATCACTGTTTAGTACTTGGGATGACTAAGTTAAATTGTGCTGTTCTTTATTATGAATGAACATATTTGGTAGAGTGAAGAAAAATCTTAAAGCAAAGTAGGAATTATTACAAACTGTAAATAAATATTACACTTAGATGAATATTTTTGTAAATATCTTCCAACAAATATGGTACAGATTAGCTTGAAAAATGGAAATATATCATTATTGAATAATTAGCATTATGAATTAGCATACTAGGAAAAAATGGTATTCAAAATAATTACCATAAACTCTGTAATTTTTAAGACTGAGAAAATTAATTATTTCTTCCCTGTAGGTCAGCTACTGTAAAGATACATAGCTTGCTCTTAATCAAACTATTAAACCAAGCAAGAATTTGCAAAAATCTTGCATAAATTTGAAGAAAGCTTATCAAACCTTGAATATTCTGATTTTTTCTGCTTTCATAACCAATTCTATGTTCAGATTCTTTTCCTAGGTTTAATATTTTACAAAATATGGAGAATCATTTTCATTGCTGATACTGAAGATCTTTGGTATTTCAGAAAGCAAAAGGTATTTTGCTTGCTAACGATGAAATGTCTTGAATTTACAATTTGCAAATTGCTTTTTATTTTGTTTTCCTGTCTACCTGATGTATTTTTACACTGAATTCATAGTTATTTAGCATGACAGTGACATACTTTGATAGTGACATCTAGCATCTAAGAGCTGCATATCATCAAGTTTGATTTTGCTGGCAGTTGTTGTTCTTTTTTTCTCCCTTTTTCTTTCTTAATCTTACTGATTGGCCTGTAGTTTTGCTGAAGTCAAAGACTGCAGTTTATGTTCACATGCAGTCCTGGCTGGTAGCTACCTACCACTCAGCTTCCTTTACAGTGGCATTTGCAATGTGCAATAAGCTTGGTGTAACCACAGTTCTACCACCGGTTGTACCACAATTAACTCTCTATGATTTGTACATGAAGCTGCAAGAACACCTTTCATGTTTTGGTGAAGCGTAGGCAGAGCCTAATTTAGAGAGCCACAAGTTCACGATAAACACTTTGAGCATTATAAAATCAGGTGTTACTAAAATGAGATTAAGCTCTGTATAGAGTATTCCCTTCAATCATATAAAATGCTGTTATTCAACTGCATGCAAAGCTCCTAAACATTTCAGACTGGTTCTCTTTCTACTTCTCTCTTCTCTAGGAGGGCAAGAGGTCAATATCACACAGACCTGGAAAAAGGAGGAAGAACGACTGAAAAGCACTCGTCATGCAAAAAAAAATAGTTTTGTCTTCTCCATCAGATATTTCTCTTCCTACTGGCAGGACTTAAGAGATATAGGCTTCATCTGTATCCTTCCCTTTTCAAATGTGTGTAGGTTTTGCCTCTAGTCTGAGTAGCTTACCTGTGTAACGTGGGTAATAGAAGTGTTTTTAAAAGATGCTGCACAAACTTCTTATTTGGGAGCAGAAAGCTATTGCTAACATCAGGTCAAAGTAGTAGATGTTTGACAGCAATTTTCTTTTGTTTGCTTTGGTACATCCTGGAGGCATGGTGAGCTGAATATAGGAAGACTTCAGAACATAGAAGAGGTAGGAGGATTTAGTGAAATACAAGCTGTGAGTGTAAGCGTTGAGAATAACTAAAAAAGCCAACTCTCCAGGAAAATATGTCATCTTTTCTGATTGAAGTCTCCTCTTGATACTTTCTTCTCCACAGCATACCCCTGTGATGGGAAAATAAAAGATTTAGGAGTGAGTAGAACCTGAGGAGTAGGGAACTACTGAACATTTTGGAGTGAGCTCTGACTTCTCAAACTTAAGCCCGTTGAATTCTCTGCATGTGAGAACAGGGAGCAGGCATGTTGCATCTTTCTGCAGTGCTGAATGAACAAAATGTGGCTTGCTGATGAATCCTGTTCCTTCAGAAGGATCAGCATCTTACTATCTACTACTATTTGTTACCAGAAGAAAAAGGGCCAAAATGGGCCTAAAAGCTTCATAAAATCAATCACATTGATGTTTCTCACAGCATCCTCCTGGAATTTTTATCTTGCGGTATGTATTTTGGCATATAGAAATAGAGAGCAAAATTGTGCAATATTAAAAATCAGCTAGATGTACACGTTTCATCCCTGTATGCTTTTCTTTTGCTACACTTTAAACATTGACCTAAAAGGGACTGCAAAACAATATAAATAGTCCAGAAAAAGGTCTAATTGTACTCTGTGTAAACCAAACTTCTTAAACATGACCATTTACTTTAACTAATCATGCTAGAATGGGAAATTAAGGTATTTTCCTAGTGGACTCCATGCTATTAAGTCAGATTTGGAAGATGCTGGCTCACTGAAATCAGGAGAAAAACAGACCGGAGGATCAGGTAAGATCTTCATTTAAAAGCATGAAGAGAAGATGTTGCTTCTTTTGTGTTTGTGTCTTCTGTCTTTGAATAAAAATAGAATCCTGGAGAAAAGAAAAAGAGATTTAAAACTTTAACAGTATGTGTTTTCCATTCTTTTCCCAGTACATATGAACTCCTAAGAAACTTCAGTTTGACTGAAATAGTGATAGATGATATTTCAATTTTCATGGACCTGATCAGTGACCTGTTTACAAGTCTGGACACTCAGAGGAAGAGGAACCTGCAGTTTGAACAGATGGTTAAACAGTCTGCCCTAGCGCTTCACTTGCAGCCTGAAGAGAGCTTTACTCTCAAAGTAAAAGAATCCATTGCTTTTAATTGCTCCCTTTAAGAGCTTCAATCAAAATAATTGCAAATGAGTTGCATTGGACATGAAGGTTATCTTTTATTACATTACAGTACAGATAAGGCATCCTCAAAGTCTTGCCATTTGAAAGACATTTTATCATGGCAATAATGTGTCTCTGTAGGATAAATATACCCTTAAGGAAAAGTATAGTGTTTTAAAAAAAAAAGAGCTGTCTTCATTGACAAAATAGTTTCTTAGTGTACACTACAAAATGCTGATTCCTCGTGGTTACTTATAAGGAGAAAAAAGGAATAAGGGATCAAATACATCATAAAAATAGGAATATGTAGAATTTTAATCTGTCTAGTTACCTATGCATTTGCTTTTGGGTATTTCTGTATAATATAATGCATATTGAATACAGTAAACATAGAAATATGCATGTACATTTATGTTTGTATACATATGAAAAATAGTTGTATATAAGCTAATTTTAGTTTGAATTATAGAGACGATGAAAGGGTGAAATGTCAAGATATGTCAAGATACTGAAACTTTGGTATATAGGCCAAATGAATGGTGTATGTCTTTGAGCTACTATGAAAATATATCCTCACCATCCTTCAGAGGGCATGTATATCTACTGTGTAAGATAGGATACTGCTTTCATTGATTGAGCTTTACTGGAAACTGAAATAACTGGTTGAATGTGATGGTGCCCAGGATTTATAAAGAACTTTCTGCTCTATCTTGTTCAATTATCATGACAAAAGGATGAAAGACAATAAGCTATACCTTGAATAAGCTATATATCAGTTTTTCATCTTGCTATACAGCACTGTGATTCCTATTACCTGGGTGAACTAAGGAAGATGGACTCATTTCTACTAGATGTTAGATAATCAATGTATATGTCCTTCATTAAAACACAAATCCGAAAGGAACCAAACTCCTTCCATTCTGCTGCTCACAGGACTATTTCTTTAAAAGAAATGTATTTATTTAGTATTCCTTGTACGCATTACTTTAATGAGTTGTTTTAGTATTTTACCTGTGCTTTGCAAAGTACTCTGCTAAAGTAATCCTAACAGCAAAAGAATATGATAATTCTTATATACCCCAGTGTTGGCACAGTCCAGCTGGACCATACAGCTGTAAAGTAGATTGACAAGACTTACTGTTACTAGTTGAGGTAACTCTATTTGTTAAAACAAGACAACTCTTTGACTTTTCTGGGAAATAAACAATGTTGCTTGATGCAGCGTCAAGTCAGCTGAGAAGTTATCAGTTTATCAGTTTATAGTACGTCCCTTTTGTGTGGTAGGTTCTTCAGTTGGAGCAGCTGCTGGTAGTGCATCAGTGCATCATTGCGTTTGTTGTTGCAAATGAAAGGACGAAAAAGAGTAAGGTAAAACAAAGAGTGTTGGAAGAAATCCCTGTGATTCTCACCAAAAACATTGTGTGTGAAATGCAATCTCTAACTTAGGCTCCAGTATAATAATATCTTATTCAGGCAGACAGACAGACATGATGTGCACTTGTAGACCTCAAGTATTACAGTAAAATTATACTTTTATTTGTTGTTTTTGTGTTCCAAGTTGAGATTAATGCACCAAATAATCAGTGTTCTATTTGACAGATGGACTAAATAATACTGCATTGTTCTAGCAGGCAAAGCAGGATACTTTAATTAGGCTTTTGGACAGAAACAGTGGAATATACTGCCAAAACAATAGATGAATATTTCTAATAGACATGCTTGTCCATTTCGGCTACTGAATGTTGGCAGACATGTGGCTTTTTTCACATACGTCCTTTTCTACCACAGAAGATGGACTTGAGAGTGCAGCTGTGTCAGAATGGGATTCTCACATGCTCTTCTGATAGACTAAATGGCTGCCAGTGTGGCTGAAGTAGCAGGAAGGTACAAGTAAAGAAAGACAAACATTTGGCTGCTGATGAGGATTTGCAGTCTGAGACTCGGCTCAGACAGAAAGCTAAAAGGCTGCATCAAAATCGTGTGTCTGACATGCAGGCTACCTCTCTTTAAGTTTTGAATGTTCTGCATCACACATACTTGAACATGAAACAAAACTCTGTTTTGATTACATTAACCCAAAAGCTCTATCAGCTAATGAACTGTTTCAATTTATGTATTATTTAAGCTGAGAATAGAAAGATGGCATGTGGTACAGATAGACACTAACTAGAATTTACCCATATTTGGAGGAGATTTTGGAAATAACTTCTTGTGTTTTCCCATGTTTTGATGCAATAACATGTGAGTATAGAGCACTGATGGTTCTGCAAAGAATACAGGCAAAACAGAGTGCTAGAAGATAAGTAATAACTTGAATGATGCTGATTCAACTGCCTTGAGAGGAAGAGTTTTTACCTAGAACTATGAAACCTCTCATATCTCACCCAGAACATTAGGGCTAATGACAAACTCTCATGCAGCCAAAGCAAAAATAGGTCATTATAAAATATGCAATTTTTTTGCTCTATCCGATGTTCACTGAAAATATTTGTGATTTTAATATGAATAGTCACCTAATAAGCAAGTAAAGGAAAACTATGGTTTTAAATTTGCAACAAAAGCTATTTGTTGTTCCAGTGTTGCAGCAAGACTTCTGGAATTTTGGTGTTGTGGAGAGTATTACTTAAACACTGAAGTGCTGGAATTTTACTGAAATATAATTTGCAGATTTCCTGTCATCCTTTCTGTGGGACCAAGCTAAATATTACCAAGATGGGCCAAGCTGGCTAGTTTTAGATGGTGCTACGGATCCTGTGCTAATCGAGGCACTCAGCACTGTTAGGATTGTAGGCAATCAGGAAGGCTACAGACATCCCCTCTACCAATTTTCATATTTCCACTCCTTTTATTTTGGGGATGTGGGCAGGGAGGCGGGTTGATGGAAGAGAAAATGGGGTGGATATGTTTCGGGTGTGAATACCTTTTTCCTCTTATTCCTTTAGTTTTCACTATTGCAAAGTAATATTTTGACCTATGATTAATGTAAATTACCTTTTGCCTGTTTTGTACAAAAAAAAGCTTAAAGTCATTTTTCATATACTATAAGGGTGATTGTGCCTCCTAGTGTGCAAGCTGATATAATTCAAGATGTTAGTCGTAAAGATTATTGAAGCTGGCATTTGGAAATCCTTTCAATCAATCAGATTTAAGATTCCATTAATTAAGTCCTCTTATTAGTGCAGCAAGGAAGACGAGTATTAAGGAATCTAAATATATGAGTTTGAAAACTAGCAGTAATACTCAAACTCCTTATTCTTAACTTTTCCTTTACTTCATTTATGCATATAAACCAATTTTGTTACCTCTTTGAAATGCTATAATAGTGAAATCCAGATCTAAAATGTGTATGTAACTTCAGAAAGATTAATGCAGTTTACCTCTTACTGTTAAGGTTTCCTCTTCCACCTAACAAATGTAGTAATATCTTTTCAGGCTACTTAGACAGGTGTCTGTGGAGGGATTATTCACATAGTTTAACCTAAGCTAATGAGGAGAAGGCTTTTCTAAGGCCCATTCAGAGCAGCTAAATTTACGCTTCTGCTCTGAATCATTTTGTTTTTCGTTTCACTTTCTCTGAGAAAAGCTTAATTTCCCCTGATTAAAATCAGCCTTTAGGAAGGTGATGCAGACTAGTCTTTTGAATGAATTGAATTAAAAAAAAAATCTCACAAGATTAAGCAAAACCTTATAACTTTTTCCTTCCCTGTGTTTTTGAAGTAAAACTGTAACTGAGGTTGAACAAACTTTGTTTAGCTAAATTCAAGGAAGTGCGTGTGTGCGCACATGCTGTGTTACCAATAATCTTCAGTCCTTTGTGGGGCTCTTAGAAATGCAGACTTTCTCTGACTTGTATTCTTCTCAAAGTGTGTGTGTCTTCGCTTGCCTTTGCCTGGTGTTTCACTGATGGTTTTGAGGTTCGGATTATCACAAGGAGTGAGCATGCGCCTCTGACTCCATCGGTGCAGCTGCTACATCAGGCAGAGCACTTAAGAACTGCTACTGCAGCTACAGTGTCCAGAGCTGCCGTTCTTTATCTGAACATGCAGGACCCTGAGTGGAATCCATGAGTGTTTAACAATATTGATTAGCATCTTTAAGAAACATCTTGGAGATTAATCAGTTCAATGGGAATATACATTTACATTAATTTCTCATTCAAGTTTTTGCTGTGTTAATAGTGGCATCATTCAGTTCATGGGTGTGAATAGTCAGTCACACAATTTGGAAGATTACAATGTTTTATATTTCCTTTTTATCTAGACTTTTCAGTATTGACTGTCCACTCTTTACCAGGACAGTGTCTTAAGCAGTGAAGTGAATAACTTGACTAGTGTTTTCTATCCGCGTTGTCATTTGTAATTAAATTTATCTCAAACTATTAAGGACATTGATGTTTATAAATGACCTCAAATTGTCGTTCTGTTTCTGTATCCCTGTGGATCGCAGTACTGTTCTTTTAACTTGTTTTAGACCTATGCTTAATGCAAATTCACTACAATATTTTTTTAAGGACATGGGTTTCGTTTGCTTGTTTTTGACTTTTTGCGTTTAGGTTTGCTTTTTATTTTGTTTGTTTTTTAGGCAGGAGGGTCATTTTTTTCTTTTTTTTTTTTTTGTGTGTGTGTTGTTTTTTGTTGTTCTGTGTGTGTGTGTGTGTTTTCCCTATGGTAGTGTGAAAGCAGGGAATTTAGTCAAAGCACAACAGGTGATTTTGAAGCAGGCTGATGTGATTTTTTACCACTGTTAACCTGGTCCAAAACAATTCCTATAAATTTGTCTAAAAAGCAAATTTTTTTAACATTTATCAATTCATGTTTTTATTTCCAAGCATCATTACTGATGTTTGATTTCAAAATTCTTTTTTTTTTTTCAGCACACCAATATGGCATCAACATTTCAGTCACTTCCAACTGTCTGTGTTAACATATTATGTTATTGGAACAACTGAAATTGAAAGCCTTCGGTACAGGCATTTCAAAGAAAAATGTTGTCAGGAGGAGAGCTTAATTAAACAGCTTGAGGCTGTTCAAGCTGCTCACCTGCGGGGATGAGAATCAGCAGGCTGGTATGAGCAGGGAGAGGCAGCATGATCTCTAACAGCACATAAACAAAACAGTAGGCAACTGTCCAAGCAGAATAGTTGGGAATGAGTAAATAATCATTTTAGACTGCATTTGACTAATGCTACATGAGCATAAGCAGAAATAATATTGCTATTATTGCTATCAATATTGCATTGATTATTGTATTAATATTATTTCATTGATTATCAATATTATTGTATTATCAATATTATTGCTATAATATCAAGATAATCTTAAGAATATAGGTGAGCATGAGTCTATTCTAAACTTAAGCATGTATTATAGTTACCATAATGATAAAGAATGGTAGATCTTGATTGTGATAGGAACTGACAGTTGAAGGTTATTTTTATTAACATTGTCTTCAATTAAAGATAGTCATATTTTCAAGTTACCAAGGGCTATATACACACACACACACACACACACACTACTAAAAATCTCTACAGTTAAGTTAGACTGAACTTGGGTGTTCCTAATCATCAGTATTGTGTACAGCTTGCACACTTTTTTTTAAATAGTCTGTTCTCAAAAAAAAAAAACACAAAATACACAAAATACCTCTAGAGTCCTTGCTACAACCTGCCTTTTGGTGGCCCAGCAAGCTATAAGAGGGGACAAACTATCAACGAGGGCCTTTCTCCCTGCCTTTCTTAGAGCAAAAGCAAGGGAGTGTAACCAGATGCCAATGTACGCATAATAGCTCTCATTATGGTAGGTTCTCATAGGCTCTCATAATAGCCCTTAAAAATACAGCAGCATGACCTTTACATGAACAAATGAAAATATTGCAAGACCAGCAGCACTGAAGTGCAGTTTACTGTACTACTACTGCGCTGGGTGTGCAGTGCACTAAAGGCAGTTACGAGCAGCTCTCCAAAGTCAACAAAACCCATCTGTTTTTCAGAGCCGGAGGGAATGATTTTTTTTCTTTTCTTAATTTCTGCTTCTCAAAAACCTGGACGCTGTCCAATTTGTTTTGCAGGTATGTTGCCAGCTGGATAGAAACAAGAGGACACCAGTCAGAAAAGGCTAACTCGACTCTTCTCTTTGATGAATATATGCCTCCTTAGTTAGAACAAGCTATAAACTGTCACATCTATTCCTGAGAATCGTATGGTACAATAGGATTAAATCTATTTATGTTTCATAAAACAGTATTTCTGAAATATTTATTGAGCATGTGGCTCAATAAAATGCAGGTGAAGAAACACTTGCAATTGCTGTGAATCTTCAAGGTGAGGGGTTCGCAGGTGTTCTGTTGCAGAGGTCTGCTTGTAATGAGCTGAAAGGTGTTCGTGGTTCTGGGAGACGTCTGAGTTCTT
Organism: Crypturellus tataupa; assembly: GCA_034781795.1. Lineage (NCBI taxonomy): Eukaryota > Metazoa > Chordata > Aves > Tinamiformes > Tinamidae > Crypturellus > Crypturellus tataupa. The sequence continues at coordinate 5,023,367 of JAWLRI010000169.1, read as the reverse complement.
GTCTTGCTTCAGTTATTACTGCTTCATGAGACCAACCATTTAATGTATATAGATTTTTTCCTCTCTATAAAGAAATGCTAAACTTATTAGTTATTCTCATTCTTTGATGATTATATCATGGATTATTAAATGCTATCGAAGAATGCAGTTGAGCTTCGTTTCATACCTAAACAGTCTGATACTGCACATCCTTATGCTGGCATTTTAATTTCATTTAATATGTCTAAACAGTTCGAGTGTTTACCTTACATAAACATGAGAGGGGGAAAATAAGAGTTGTAAGAGCTGTGTGTTAAGAATTTACCATAACATACATGCCTGAATTGTGTTATCTTCTTCATATACTTTAAGTACTGTGGGGTGGAGGCCTTTTGCTAGAATCACATTTTGTCATAATCTCTCTCCATCATTTTGAGCATGCTTGTGAAAGGAGCACCTAGACAATATACAACAAGGAGCTGCAGTCTGCCTGTGTATATTTAAATAGTTGTTGGAGGTCACTGTCACCTCCCCAGGGCGTAAGACTCACAGGTCATTCTGTTTGCTTATTTATTTATTGCAGACACTCTGTTCTCTATTGAGTTGGTTTGCTGACCCCTGAAATAGCGCTCCTTGGGGCAATCCAGAGGCAAAACACTGAAAAGTTGTGTTTGCTTGTAGCTGCACATTTGATGGGGCTCTCTCAAGATCTCAAGATGAGACTTCCTCAAGTCAGACGAAGTGACTGCAGTATTTCACTGTGCTTGAAAAACACATATTTTTAAACCTATATTTCTTTTTTTTTAATATATAGATGTTTATAGGGCTTAGTGTAGGGACTACCTACATTAAGTGGACTGCTCGGCCTCTAGTGGACACAGAGCAGTAGCTGTTGGAGTGCACCTGGAAGGAGCTACCTCAGCTGCAGGGAGTAGGCTGCTTCCAGGGCAAGGCTCTGTGCACACCAGCTTACCATGCACGGAGAAGCCGTGTTTGCTTACGAAACTGTTACCAGTTGTACCTTTTGATCAGTGCTAAGTCCTTAGCTAAGTAATCTGTAGGTACTCCTACCAGCATTAAAGCATCTGGTAAAGGGGCTAGAAAGATTCATTAATCTTTCTGGGATATTTATACCAAGAATATCATATCACCAAATCACTATTATACTGACATGTTTTGATATAAGGCTGCATAAAGTTTGGGTAAGAAAGTTGTAAAAATGTACACTTGTCAATCATTTGCTTAGATAGATCTTAAATTTCTTGGCAAATGGATAGTTATACCTGCTTACTAAAGACTAATACAGCTGTACTCAGTATAAATTAGATGAAACCCCTGTGAACAAGGCCCACATTTATGAATACATAATCTGTAGATAAGGAAGCAACTTACCTAAGCTTAAGCAAACCATTATTGCATCAAGAGATTGAGAAGATCGTTTTTTGGAAGAAAAGAGACATTAATGTCTGTTTTTCTGTCCTTCCAAAACACTTTCTGTTCTGTGGAAGGTATTTTCTGAAAGGAGTAATCCCTGCAGTCTCACAATTGTATAAAATTGTACTGAATTTAGAAATTTTAGGAAATAAAAATACTTGGTTTGGATGTTTTCTAGAAGAAAGTCTGGCTTTAGGCCTTGAAACAGCATTAAGACTAATATGTTGCTTTGATATGCTTGATTATTCATTGGAGCGTACAGGTGTATGTCTTTCAAAATAAGATTTATTTCTGATTCTATGCACCTTTTCTGAGATGTGTGTCTATATCTCTACTTCATATGAGTTTCCTGACATTGAATATTATTGAATATTGTATATCAATATATTGATATGCATTTCAATGTATTGAAATATTGAAATGTAAGCAATTAATGCATTATAACATTGTATAGCTTTCAGATTACCGAGATGAATCCAGCTGCTGGTGGCTTAAGAAGATAAAGGCATCCCAAGGCACTGCGTTTGATTATTATCTTGATCCAAAGAGAAGGAAATCCATGCACCGGACCAATAAGGTTCCAAATCTTAATGTGTCTGCAGTGCAGCTTTACAGGTGCAAAACACGCATGCCAGTGACTGCACTGCTGAGTAGTGTTAGATGCAGTAGCATTTGGGGGTTTGCCATGATTTCTGATACCTTCTTGGATGCCCTGAAAGTAATATTCTCCATCTGTATTTGGATAAATCTTCCCTGTTTGGCCTGTGTGCCTTGAGCTATGGATTGGGGGTTGGTGGTGAAAAAGCCTTCTGTAGACTTTTGTATTACTAAGCCAGTAAACAGTATCCATATTCAGTTTGTTCTAAACCTTTTATAAAACCTTTTTCCATAGTTGGAGAAGTTCTGGCATAGTTGGAGAAGTTTGTTTAATGATTTGTGCACTGGGAGTAGTGTCCACAACAACTGTACAGCAAAAACTGAAGCGTTGACATTGCTCCATTGCCAGGTTTCTGCACAGGTATTCTCTTACCAAGTAAATTCTCCTCAGACTAGCACAAGTGTAGGAAAGCAAATTGGCAGCAAATTGTCAGATCGAGAGCCTAGTGGAAAGGTGATAAACTTGCAAAATGAGAATTAAATTTGCCGAATATGATTTGTATGAATTGTGACAGAATTAATATATAGGCCTCTCAGTGGATGAATAGAAATCATGAGCTAGTAGTTAAATATTCATTGTCTTTTTGGAGGGTTTGGTTGTTTGATTGTTTTTATTCTCATTCCCATAGATGGTTCACAAATGCTTCATGGGGCTTGGTTAAATTAGTTTCTAGTCCTCTTTCTTTCTAAAAGCTTAGACAAGATTTTTATTGGGAGCATTAGAAGGTTACAGACATAGAAACATGTAGTTATCCATTATCAGCTGTCTTGTAACAAACTGTCTTTGTTGTAGGATAAAATTTGGTAGGAAAATTGAGTTTGGAAGATAAAGTTTTATAAGACAGTCAACATCTTTGTGTTCACAGCAGGTAAAACTAGTCTTTTGCCAACTGTTTGCCCAAAGAATTTTAGACATGCTGAATGCCAGGTCAAATATTAAATGAAATACAAATTTAAAAGTTAAACAAAATACCTGTTGCGCTAACTTTGGTTTCTCCATCTGTTTTGTGAGACAAGCCTTCTGCAAAATCTGAAATGGAACCAACAAATTTCACTCAAAAGTTTATTTCAAAATCTTCCTCCTAAAAGAAATTGGAAAAGAAATTGAATGCTAGAAGCATTTAAGTTTTTCAGATGCTTAATTTAACTGCTTTGGCAATCCATATTTTTCTTTCTAGACAATTTGCATTACTGCAAATGGATCAAATCTCACTAGGCTATTTAAAAAATAAGTGTAAATTCACACTATTATTCAATCGATAATTTTTTCTCTGCTTTTTCACTTTTATTTTATTTTATTTTATTTTATTTTATTTTATTTTATTTTATTTTATTTTATTTTATTTTATTTTAATTTATTTTTTCCTGGCTTCTGTTGATTTGTGCTGTTCAGACCAGATAAACGAATGCTGCTTTCAGCTTACTTTGTACCTCAGTTTTGGAAACCTTTGCAGGGTTTCCAAATGCGTGTTAATTTAGAATCTTACATTGGAAGAACTCTAATAGACTTCTGCCCCTGAAAGTGAATGGAGAGATTTGGGAAGAAAATTTGCTGTGCCTCAGAGTGAGATCCTGAGCTGATATAAAGTGTCATAACTCTTTTAACAGGGAATCAGTTCTAAAAAAGTTTCAGCTATTCTTCTGCTGTGAGAGGGATTGTTCAACTCGTAATTGTCATTCCAGCAGCATGACCAAGGCACTCGAGCACAAAGGCATAACGCTTTTCATTGCCCCCAGAAACTGGTGAAAGACACTCCTAGGCAACTGATGCCAAATATTATGTATTTTTCATGCAGAAAACTTCCTAAATAAAGCAAATAGGTGAAGTCAACATCAAAAAAAGCTTTCTCTGCAAGTTCATTACACCTGCCAATTGCGCTGTAGCAGTTAGTCCAGACTGGTAGAGTGTCATTAAATTAAAACTCGGAGTATATGAAGGATTTGCTGTGAAATGTTAGACTTAGATTTTTAAGGCAATATTTTAAAACATCCACTGCTCCTCTATTATCCTCTGTTAATATTTCTTGAGAGGACTCTACCATTGTCTGCAATTCTTTGTTCTCTTCCCAGTTGTCCAGCTCTTGTTAAATACCCTCTAACAGCCCATAAAAAAATAAAATTATAAGTCCTGGTGATAGTCACAGTGGATGAAGAACTCTGTGACATTTCAGAAACAAATATATTGCATTCACTTTCTATTGCATTTATGGCATGATTTTTGCAGTCATCTGTGATAGAGTGATTTTGTTCTGTCTGTTTTGTCACTCAAAAGGACTGCCCCTTGCATTATTTCCGTTAGTTCATGGCATTGTTCCTTCCTGTACAATTAATTCAATTGTACATCTCTAAGCAATTGTTTGGAACAGCCAGGTTGTGGTCCTTTTAAAGTGAAGAGGCATCCCTATCAAGATACAAAAGGAAGTTTGAATCAAATCTTGGTTCAAAAAGAAGAGCTTAAGAGGTGAACACTCCATCCATAGTTTAGAAATTAAAACATTTTCTTACAGAGCATATCCCTTTTCTACTGGCTCCCATTTTGTCTATGTCCACATAACCTTTTTTGAGGTACCTGCTAGAGTGGGTAGGATTAGCATGTAGCATTGCATTTTACTTTGCATTGCATTCCTGAAGGTATATGACTCATCAGCTCTGCCTAGAAAATCAGAAAGCTTGAAAATCTTGCCTGGTGGAGACAGGTTCTGATGCGCACTAAATATTAGTACTTTGGAGGTTTTGATAGTACTAAAATCTTGAACAGCATCACAGAGAAAAAAATTGTTTAAACATTTATACGCTGTGGAAGACATTAGTAAAATATACCTCTTTGCTGTACTGTATTAGTTTGGAGAAAGTAACAGGAACAGACAATGTTTGTGACACTATTTAGAATTTGGATAAGCTTAAGGATAGATAAAGGAGTATACCTCATGTGGGGTTTAAACATACACCCGTGCAGGTACTACAAGTAAAATATATATACATATATATTTTGCCTAAAATGTTAAGGTATTTTAAACTTTTCACATGCACACACACTCTGTAAAAGGATTACTCCTATTTTAATACTACAATATAAAAGTAGAATTACAGACAATAACCATCCTTATTGACTGTGACTATACACAAATGTTTTTGAAAGCATTTGGGATCTTTCTTGAATTGGCCAGACAAGATCACTGTTGAGGTCTGCAAATCATTTATTTCACTGTTTTCATGTTAAAGAAATAATTTTTCGTGTGAAGAATTAAAAAAAAAAAAGTTCCAGGTGATGGTTTTCTTTATACTGTTTTGCTTAAGAAAAAAAACGTGTGCTGCAAGTCAGAACCGTGGTAATACTACAATATACAGCATGCAAATGTTGCTATGCAAACGCAGTTTCTGTTTCCTGCAGGCTGTCTTGAGCACACAGTGTAACTTTTAAAAAATCATCTTGAGTTTTTAAGTTCAAAACTTTACATTTTTTTCTTTCTATATAACCAAAGTTTTTTTAATATGCAAGCTAATATAATGGGAAAAAAGTAAAAAGTCTGTAATATTACAATATACCATATGCTTTTTCCCCCGCTATTATTATTATACATGAAACTGATAATCTTCATTTTCTTTCTCTACCCCCTTTCCTATTGACAAATATTAAATTCATAAAAAATATGAACTTAGTTGTCTCAAAACCAATAATAATCATATATTCCACATAAAAAGTAAGGCTCACTGTGAAAAAGAATCTGGGCCAGGTGCACAAAATTTTCAGGAAATGTATTTCCTCTTGTCCAGGAGTGGTTAATAATAAATCTCATGAATATAAGGTCTGAGTGAAATTCTTTAGTGCAAGGACTACGGACTAGCATCTTTCGTAACATTTTTGTCATAGTAGCTTTGGTTCATATCTACCACGAATGAGGCAGAGAGGGTTTGATATTAGGCTCTATGCAGAAGATGAGAATCCCATCACTGAGATTTGCTGAAAAATTTTCCCGACATTCAATTATTACCATGATTTCTTTTTGTGATGAGCATTTATGTGATAACTGAGAGAGAAAAGATACATGATCTAGGAGGAGAGAGAGATGAGGTGGCTAGATTTGAGTCCTGTTTTAATAAATTCCTGATGATTTAAATGAAATGAAAAATCTCAACGACAGTGCCTGAAACAGACCACCGCTTAACATGTCAGAACAAGGTGGTAAAGATAATGTAGGTGATGCAGTTAAAATCTGCCTGACAAAAATCTCCCGTAGCCAGAAGAGGGCATTGACCATGACCACAGACCAGAAGCTGTTGTATAAAAGCAGCTTTTCCCTTTAATTAAGCCAGTAGTTTTCATCGATCTTTTAAATGTCTGACATATTTTGTTTCATGTCAAATGGCACAAGATTTTTTCAGCTAAACATACGTAAAATCAATTTCTTGGAAAATCATCTCATAAGCCCTACCAAGTGTCAAATCTATAACCTGTAAGGCAGATTTTCAAGTCTGCAAGATCTGCAGATGCTGTACATGTAAATCATGGGACTGCTCAAAAAAATGGCCAGGTCATGTTGGTGGATATGTGTGTTGTTTGTTGTAGGAGCAGGATTGCCTGTGCAATTCCAAGTCAAACAACCCTGGAAGCTGAATCCTTGATCGTGAATCTGCGGAACGTGACAGTGACAGAAGTTTAGGACCACATCGTGTTGAAGTTCAGTATTATAATATGCTTAACACTAGTGGTTTGCTCTTTTATTTTCAAGGTGACTTGGAAGTTTTCTCTAGTTATGCTTATTCTACCTATAAGGGAAGCAGTCAGTTAAAATTTGTATCAACCCCAAATTTACCACATAAAATATAAAGATCTAATGATAATTAAGGGATTTGAATTAATTTGCTTGCAGTTGCATTAAGACTGTTATTTGGTGGTTTGCATTCAGTGTCATTTAAGCACCTCAGTATACGGAATAGGCTGCAATTTGATATAATTGGACTAATATTTTTTAATGTGAGAGATACCACACTATCTTCCTTCCACACTTAATCAAGTGTGAGCTATTTTTAAAGGATATTTATCATTCATATTTGTGCTCCTCTAGAAATGTTGATTTAAATGAATACTTCTATGCTATGAAAAGAAAAATGCAGAAAAACACCCTCTTAAGATGATGGGTGGATCCTTTCACTCTTCCCTTCTACTCTTAACTTTCAAAAAACAATCCAAAAGTACCAATTTTTTGGTACTTAAAATATTTTGTTAATATCCTTTTGTGAGAGACTGTGTAAAGAAAAGCTTTCGGTTTCATTTTATTCTGATATGGAAGAATCTCATGTATAAACATTTAATATTACTATTATGCATGCCTTTTAGACTGTTGTTCCTGTCCATGTTGGTCACTTTTATAAAATTCTGCTATGATTTGAGCTTTAATAATATTATATAGATTTGTGTTCTGAAGACTAACTAAAATAACCGACTAAATTAGTTATCCTAAATTTGCCAGCTCTTTGAGAGAAAAGCTGAAACAAATTCTTGTGATCTTTTTCTTTCAATTTTCAATTCCTGTTATCTCTTATTTGAAGCTTTTCTGAGGAAAGTGCTAGCAGAAATTTCAGTGTGTGCCTCTAAAAACAATTTCTATTTCCTGAAATAGTAGTTTTCAGTTTTAGGGTCAAGTCTAGATGCTCAATGACTGAGTCAGAACGACAGGGTATATGTCACTGCAGAGCAAAGTGCTGGCAGGGTGACATGACGACTGCACAAAGCACAAAGATTTTCAGGTGTGCCTAGTCCAGAAGTAAATATCCAGTAGTACCACATCAATGGAAAACAAAAGTATGTTGCAAAAGTTAGAATTTATGGCCTCTTCAGAAATAGATATACAGATTCTTCTTAAGCATGGTTTAAATTTCCAGCATCTCCTACAAGGAATGCACAAAATTCTTTTGCGTATTTATTTTACAGAGGTGCAAAGAAAAGGTTTTTCTTTCTTTTATTTTTGGAGCGATCTAATGCATAAAGGAAAGAAGTGATCAACGATGAAAAACATTAAAAATACATAGGTGCATGTGTGTGTCAAAAAGAGATGGACAGATAGACAGGCAGGCACCTCACCCAGAAAAACAATGCTTGGGTGAGAATAGAAAGCTGAGTGTCTGTACTCAGTTCTCTACTTCTTCATCATGTGTTCATTTTTTTTTCTCATATCATTAAAACTGAGGTTTCACAGAGGGCTCTGCTTTTTGCTGACATTTATATATTTATCTCACTGCAGTTTTGACCAAAGTGAGACTGTGGAATCTGTACAGTTCTGGTATCCTTTGATGGCAATTCAGTTAAATTTGATAAACTTTTCACTTCATCACGAAAAGGAGTGACACCAGGTGTTAGCTGAGGATCTTTAAGGGCAAAAACACAAAGAGAAAAAAGAAAGTCACTGCTGAAGTCTGAAGCATCTCTAGTTTAATGAATCAATCAGTTCAGAGACATACAAAGCAAACATGCCTCAATGCTGGTTTGTTTCTTTTCCTGAACTTATCAACTGTTAAAACCTTGAGTTTTCTTTTTTTTGTCTCGTATTTTTTCAAACTTCTGATCTCCTTTACATAAGACTGTGATTTTTGTTTTTTGGGGGTTTGTTTGTTTGTTTTTTAATTTTCCTGATCAAAATCAAAACATTAAAATCTTCATTTTACCAGAGAAATCAATTTAGATAAAAGATTACCTTCCCATTTAGTAATCTTAAACATATGCATCTAAAAATCATAAAATGAAATATATTTTTTGTTTTGCTGCAAAATTATTGAAAAAAAAAAGAATTCTTTGAGAAAGAAAGAGAATGTGTAGGGTGATGTCCTGGGAAGGATGTATTGATTTATACAGGGACTGCCTGCGTTATTTATGAGTTTTTCTTTTTCTGTGATTTTCTTTTAAAAATGGTAGTTGCTTGGCACCTGCTGTAGTTGCAAATGAGATATTTTTCCGTGTAAAGAAAAAAAGATGCTGTTTTCAAATTTGTGCAGTCAAAACTCAAATTGCCTAATATTGAGAGATACTTAAATAAAAAAAAAAGTGGCCTTCTTAATTAAGTTGGGGTTACACAATATGTAATTTGGAGAGCTAGAAATAGTGTCATGCTCAAAAAAAAGAATTTTTTCTAAGAATGTCTCCTCCCTCTTATATGATGTTTTCTCTTAAGTGTGCTTAAATCCCATTTTTTACATAGCTCTCAGAAAAATTTTTCATACCTGCCAAGATATCTTTGACTCCTTTCTTTTCTTGATGAAATCTGTTAATTTTATCTGCTCTTTTCTATGTAGCTGTGCACTCTCAAACTAACTTCCCTTAAGCAGGGTGTACACATTCCAGTTTGTTTGGAACCATTTTCACTCAAAAATATTTCTTGATCATGATCAGAATGTTTAGTGACAATGCAATGTGTTCATTTTAATAAAAATGTTGAACAAAATATTTTGCAATAGGAATTGCTTTGTAAAAATTGTCAATAACCATCCTAATTTGATACCCCTGGGGCCTGGGGCCATTTTTCTTCCGGAATTTTCTATAAAACAGAATTATTCCATTATGAATAGACCTCAAAAATACAGTATTTTGTCACTGTGTTAGTCAAGCTAAATTTTCTCTTAAGGATGACAGAGAGAAGCTCATTAAAGAAATTAATGATTCTTAGTCTGATGATTATATGAATTCAAATGTTGGCAGCTTCACAGTCAACTTCTATTCTCCAGGTGTGGTTTTAAGTATCATAACAATCTTATATTTTTTTTAATGCATAAGATAATTATTTGGCTTTTCACTGCAATGTGTATAAGACTAATTGGAATAGGAGAAATTGTTGTGTCTGCCACTTACACAGCTTCAAAATCCCGCTGTGCCTATAAGTAAAAAGAAATAGGGAAGCTATATTTGTTATGGTCTTGAGAATCCCTTGAATTTCATACCAGCTGCAGTCTTAATGTGATCCTTCACCTGGCAAATGTTCCCTTGAAACTCTTAGCCAGACATGAAACTGCTGCGGTACTGAATCAAGAATGAAGACAGAAATAAATTTGGTTTTGTGATATGACCCACAAGAGCCTGTGTTTTCTCCATGTTTTCTCCTTTGTCTCCAAGTACTGTCATTTAGCACTTGATTGACGCTCTTGTAGTGATAACCTTTATCTCTTTTTGCCTTTTCATGTTCTGAGGCATTTTGCAGTATTTGCTTTGAACTTACCTTCTCCAGATTCCCTGATTGCCATTTGTTGCAAGACAATTTGCTCCCACTTTCAGCAAAAAGCTTTTGTTCCATCAGTATTCAAGAATATTCCAGCAATAGTACCATTAGCCATGTGTCTTCACCAAATTGCTATTAAGAAGTTCCACTGTAGCTTTAATGTGAGAGGCTTTTCCAGCATTTTCCAGGTATATATCATAGGTTGTTTTTTCTACGTAAAGATAGACAGGAATTAGTGTGGGAATTGTGTGAAGGATATAATCCACACATTCCGGTCTTTTTGATCCTGGATTTGGTTTTCACCTGCCCTAATGCTCCTTGGAGTGCAACCCTGTCATCCTCCGGAGTATTTCTGTTGTCTGTATCCCCAAGGATTGTCTTGAGGCAAGAAGGCATGGATTTGTCAGGTCTCTTACTGATACTGCCCTGCATGGCACATCCTAAGCTCGCATGGTGGGCCGGGGCACCCCATCGTATCTGAACCCGTGCTGGCATTACATTTTTTTAAGGAAGGGAATTTGGTCTGACAGCCCAGTGCTAATTTTGTCACGATAAACTGAATTCTGTTTTACTGAGTGGTATTATAAAAAAAGTGGTGTTATAAAAGAAGGCTAGGGAACATGCAGGGAGTACTGGCACATTCTGATGTCAGTACTGATTGTCCCTGCCTTTCCAGAGCCTGAAACCATAGTGAATTGTAGGATTGCGGGTTTGACAGCACTGGAACAGGCTGCCCAGAGAGGCTGTGGAGTCTCCTTCTCTGGAGATCTTCCAAACCCGCCTGGATGCCGCCCTGTGCCACGTGCTCTGGGTGTCCCTGCTGGAGCAGGGGGGTTGGACTAGATGATCTCCAGAGCTCCCTTCCGACCTCAACCATTCCGTGATTCTGTGAGCTGCTTAGGTGAGCCAGTCGGTGGAGAGCAGACATTTGTTTTAATTATATTTTTCCTGAGTCGGCTGAAAAACTTGCTAATTTGCAGAGAAATCCTGATTCACATTAAAGAATTTATAGTCTCAAGTACAATAAGTTTGGGTTAGCCAGTCACTTAGTACTAAGTGCGGTGTACGAGATGATGTCTTTAAAGAGACACTCTAAGTGATACGCTGTAGAGCGGCCTATTTTGATGCCAAATGACAACATTTGAAAAATAAATAGTGTTATTAAAATAAATAGTGTAAACACCTGAATGTTTATAGCAGCCAAATGATCTTAAATGACCTCCGATTCATGAATCAGCATATGTTCATGTGGATAAATTGGTGGAAATCAAAGACTGTAATTTCTTTCATAAAATAATGTTGGACTCTGGGCACAGGTATTTTGAGGTACGGCAATAGCCTGAATTATTTCTTAATGCTAAAGTGTTGAAAAAGCTCTATTGGTGCCACTGTGAAGGAGTAGATTGTAGTTCTGTGATTCAAACTAACCTCCACTTTTGCGGGTTTAAGTAGGGCTTTTACCCTTTTCTCTGTCACACAGAAATTAACAACACTTATTCTCTGCAGCTGGAAAAATATCTATTATTGTATAGATGATCTGCCTTACCTAGTAATTAGTTGGCTGGCTTTGTGCATTTTGTAATGTTAAGGAGTCCAGATTTCTCCTACAATCTTAGATTTTTTCATATGTAGGTTTTTCATGTGTATTCTTAACTTATTTCAGTTTAAGGTAGTTTTATTCTATGTGGGGTAATTTCTTAGTATCACTTGTGCCCTAAAATGTCAGATTTGACTTCTGAAAACTTAAGTAGATTTGCTTTGTTCTCCTTCACAGAAGAAAAAAATAGGCAGTTTTCAGGAGATGAAGTAAAGATTTTGCTGAATCAGTAAGGCTCAGACTTCATCGTTGCTCCTTGTCATTATATATAATCTTTCTTTAATATATCCAGTCCTTCTATTCAGAGGCAATATCAAGGATTTCCAGAAAGATAGAGACCCATGCTGTCAGAGTTTCGTTTTGTTAAGGCAGTTTCTATTATTTGCAGTGTCAAATCATTTAACATGGAACCTTTTCATTCAGTTGGACTAGAATTTCAGCTTCATTGTTGTTTTTCACTTTGCACATACTCAAGCGGGAGCTGTATAAAAGAAGGTCTTGACAAAGCAGCCTATTATAGAAGTTTCTATCCAGGAAGATTAAAAAAGAGCTTAAATTACAAAGATAATCATATGGATCTTTCACGGGGACTGTAGATTCTGTTTGGCTGATTGAGAAGTTGACGTGATAATCATCGAAATGCAGCCTTCCAAGTGTGTGCCTTCTCAGGTGTCACTGTTTTTTTCTTGAAAATGTTTTTAAGCCATTATCTTTTCTGAACTTTCGTCACTGGGAGTAGTATCCCAGTCTGACTAACAAAAGTGGCAGGGTGTCTTTGCCTTGTAATTTGGCAGTGTTTGAAAAGCACATGTGAAATTGAATCTTATAAAGTTGTTTTCTCACCTTCTATAATTTTGATGGACCCATTATTAAATCATGAGCATAGCTCTGCAGTGAGGTCAAAGAGGATTGGCTTCCAGCAGTATTTTGGTTGGACACATTTCTGCTTCTTTACTAGATGTGTCCTGATTGGACATATTATCCCCTTGTTTATTTAAGAAAGTTCTCATGAATGCATTTTTTCATGATTGTTTTTTTCAGGGTCATAATATATGAATAGAGGGTTGATTTTTCTTCTTTTTTATTGAGACATTGAATTAAAAATAAGGAAAAGATCCACCATGTTGTCATCAACTCCTGATCTGCTGAGGTAAGGCAGTAATCCATTAGGAGCTGAATCTGGTTACAAAAATGAGATTTTGAAAATATTTTTTAATGTTTGTATGAATTATTAAAATATGAATTGAAAGAGTTGTTTTGTTTTGATTTTGTTTTCAAACATAATAGGAGGAAATACCTAAATACTTACATCTGAAAACTCTAGCAATTAAACCTTGTCTTAATATTTGAGCAAATTGTTATTTGGCCTCATTCATCTTTTAGTTATTCCATGATCACCAGAAACACGACTTAAGTAATATCAGATGGAAAATCCAAGAGAAAATTTAAGTTTGATACATATTTTGGATTAAGTGATTCTGTAACAAACAAACAAATAGATCCTTCAGCCTCTGTGGTACAAACTGCCAGACATGGTGTAGGGGCCTGATCAATTTAAGTTAGCTAGATATTCCCCTTAGTCAAGTTAGCATCCTTTCGGATCCTGGAAGGATGTTTTGGAGCAGCTCAGTATAGAAAATGAGCGCTACATGTACCTTCACATCTACCCTCAACATTTGACCAAGGAAAGAACTTCTTCACTGTGAGGGTGACAGAGCACTGGAACTGACTGCCCAGAGAGTTGTGGTCTCCCTCAAAACCTGCCCGAGTGTGATCTCGTGCAACGTGCTCTAGGTGTCCCTGCTGGAGCAGGAGGGTTGGACCAGATGATCTCTAGGGCTACTTTCCAACCCCAACCATTCTGTGATTCTGTGTGAAAACAGTTTTTCTATCTGTTGTCTCAAATTTTGAAAAGAAATAGAAAACTGACATGAAGGTAATGTGCCTTTATGTGTTATCACCGCAATAGCACAAAAATAGATACTTTTAAGTTTAGCATGATAAAGAGAAATTGAGAAAGCTGACTAATGTCAGCCTCACATTCGTGGTCTTCAGTCTATCCTATGTTACTGTTTTTTATCATCTAGTGCTGGAGCAGTCATATTCTGGAAGTCGCTAGGATTTATGCACTTTTAATTAGATTTGGTGGTAGTGGTAAATAAAATTTGTTGAGGCTGGCGATACGCATCAGTTCCCTGGAGGTTTGTCAAATCACACTGCAGAAAGGCTCTGGTTTCCAGTACCTCAGGATAACCTAACACATATTATTTGAGTCTGTGGGGAGTTAACTGCTTCAGCAATTTCATGTTTTGTTGTTGCACAGGCCTGATAAATTCAGGTGAGGAAACATAATATACAGCAACAGCCTTTGTGGTTCCTGTGTTTTTCAGGTGTATTGTTTATCTATGAAAATTTGGTGGTGAAAAGGTGGGGTTTTTGTGTGCATCTGTTTTTGTGCTCCACAAGTTTGGTTGTTTTTATACTCTTCCCAAGGGAGTTACTTCACACACTACAAAAATCTAGTTGAAATTCTTTTTTTTTTTTTAATTAGGCATTTCTTGTTGTAAATTTAAAGTAGGTTAAAATTGTTGTGGATGAGTGCAGGGCAAAATTATGGCCCTGCTGCATTTAATCAGTGAAACTGCTCATAGGCAAAGGCTGGGAATGTGTGTGTAAGGCTTGCAAGTCTGGCACCTTCCAAGGCTGAGCCCTGTGTGAACAAACAGGAAAGGCAGGAGCATTTTCTTCCTCTTCATTCTGTGCAGATAGAAGACGGTGTTTGTGAATCTCATAGTCAAAAGGCTAAATGAAGATCTGATTCTGCTCAAATTTGATGGTGGCCGCTAAGACACCTGTACATTAGCTTAGGCCATGGTCAACCTCCTTAGCACGTGACATCAGCTTTCAGAGAGCGGTACACACTGATGCGTTTTGGAAAAGCAGTAAGTGTTCTTGAGCCTCTTTCACTTGTTGTCATGTCCTCCTTCCTCCTTAGATAGCAAATGAGATGCTATCTAAGATATAGGCACAAGTGATGCCTAGGCCTAGGCACAAGTGGGGACCTTCTAAACCTTGGTTAACAAGCCAGAGGACTTGCCTTCTGAAGTTGGTAACTTGCTCATATCAGGCAGCATTGACCTTATTCTGTACTTCAGATTCAACCACGGTCAAGTGCAAGTGAAGCATTTGGTTTGGAATGAGATGCCCGAAAGCATTCTGGGTTTGTACAGCTGTTAGCACAGTTGTCCCTTGTCTCTCTCTTGGACTCCCATGTAACATGGCAGTGAAAGAACAGTTTACTGTTCAGTCTTTTCTTTTTTCTTAAGTGAAATGATTTAGGAGAATTTTCCCATTAAAAAAAAAGAAAAAAAATGGGAAAAAAAGCAATGAGGATGGGGAGAAGGTGAAGAAAGAACAAGAGTCCTTGATTAGTGGCTTGCTTTCATCTTTACCACTTGGTCATGTCAAAACCATGGTGCTTGTTAATATATGTAGAAAACAGTCAAACAAACTGTTTTCCCTTTGGACGTTATGTGGTAAATTAGCAACATATAAGTAAACCAGAAAAAAAAAAAAAATAAGGACAAGTCAACCATACATTGCCTTTTAGTAACAGGCATTTCACACTTTATCAACATTTTAGCAGAGCATGAATGATTGCCTCTTTTCCTTACAGGTAGATCTTGCCAATTTGCACATCAAGATCAGTGCCAAGAACATGCCCACAGCGTTTCTGCTGACAGATGCCTAGGTTCCAGATGAACACTTTCTTGTGCTGATTAATGACTTGATGGCATCAGGTGATTAGACCAACACAGTTCTTGAAAGATCTTCTCCAATGACAAATGATCTGTGGTTACAGTGAACTTTAAAGAGGTTATTTGTCTTTTAAATATTTGTACAGGGAGCCTGTACAGAAGCTATATCAATCCAGCCAACTTGAGCACTGAGTCTGACTTCCTTAAGAAGGCTCTGCATAACTGCATTGGCTTTGGGGAAGGTAGGAAGCTCGCTTAATGCGATGTAACAAAACAAATTTTGTTACAATTTTGCTGACTTCAAGTCATATAATTCTGCATACTACTGCAGATGTAAACATACTTCTCTTAAAAGATCTGCTTTTCAACATGTGATACCAAGTTTATGTTTATGTTTACATGGCATTTCTTCATACACAAGAATCCCACAGAAATGTGGTAAACTGCAGGTTTAGTTTTTGTGATCCTTGAAATTCATAGGCCTTATTAGCTCTACGAGGCTTTCTGGACTGCTAGTGTAAGATTATATTAAGATATGTAGATAGTTGCAGGAGAACTCCTCGACTGATACACTGCCGTGTCTTAAAAGAAATCTTTGCTAATTTGAAAGGTTTTTTTTACATAATAAGTCTACTGAATTGAGTGAGTGAGTGATTTTTCTCTTAGTGTTGGCTACTGACTTCCTGTTTGATCATAGGAAAGTCAATGATTGAAACAATAAATGTTTATTCTTTCTACTTCCTATACTATTATGAAACATGGGAACATAAATATAACCATGAGGACATATTTAGGTCAAAAGCTTTTTAACAGTACGAATTAATATGACACCACAGTTGTAATAAGTGAAGGTAATTCTGTCTCCTTTTGAATTCATTTGGAGAGGCAATGTTACTTAGGTAGACTATAATTATTTTTACTAAAAAAAAATGGAAAATAGAAACCAAGTACACTAATCTTAGAATGGAATCATCATTAGCAAATTTTGATTTATGACAATTCCATTCTTACACATCATCAGGAATGTATGTGTAGCTGATGCACAAAAGTCTCAAAGCCCATTAGCCCTTTAGAAAGAAAATTTTTGAAAGGGACCCCCCATACAAGATTTTCATGCTCTTGTGCTATAGCGTACACTTTTCTCTTCTGGATTGTCTTTTTTTTTTTCCCTCTTATTTTTCTTTCTTGCTTTAGTTTCGTTTTGCATGTTTCCTCCCATCTCCTGTTTTGTTGCCATTACTTCTGTTTCTCCAAAAATTTCTTCTAGTGGTCTAGACTAGTGGAGGCTTAAAAGGATGTAGTGAGACATATCCTGTACTGTTTTTATTTGTTTCGGCTTTAGAGACATGGTGCAATGGAGTGGTAATTATCTTCTCTGTATCTAACTCCTGTCAGTGCTGCTTGTCTGTGTTTCATGACCATTGTATTTGTGCGTTTTTTAAAGAATGGACAGGAAAAAATGTGATGTCTAATATCTCTTTTTATTTTCTTTATCCTCATTTCTTTCTCTTTGTTCATTCCTTATCCCCTACAATTTTACTTTTTTTTAAAGGGCTTTTTAAAAGCTAGCTTTCAAGTGCCTTTTACCTTGAGACCATTTCACCAGTTCCCCACTGTGGAAATTAGCACTTCTGGAGGCAAGAACAGGAGATACCTATTCATGTTTCAGAGAAGCAAAGTAGAGACATTATAGTACTGACGGAGATATAAATTTCATGAGTTAACACACTGGCAGGTATCTGTATGGACTTCTGGTTAGTGTGGGATGACCTGCCATTTCTTTTTTTGCCTAGATTTGTAGAATAGAAGACTAATAAAATGTGAAAGAGAACAATTTAGACAATTTCGGAATGTAAAAATTTAGTGATATGGTCCCATTTTGCCATTTCATTCAAAAAAAAAGCATTCTGTGTTAACCCACATTTCCCTGTGCTCAGCATCAATCTTATATATAGACTGCAGTCAGGTTTCTGATGAGGAGTCTGCAGCCAAGGAATACAAACTATGCAATGGAATTCTTTGAACCACTATAGTTCTATTTTGTGTGTGTTATTCTTGTTTTGCTTGTTTTCAATCTGAAATTTGTGATCAGTTCTGCTGTTAGCATGCCAAGTGCATGCTATTTCTGTAGCTGTAAATGCAAACAGGAGCTGAGGTATTAGAAAATATGGATCCACAATTATGGGAACAGATATGCACCCGAAAATTTCAAAAACACTGGTGATGAATGATGAAGTAAATTTATAAGGAAGAATGTAAGCAAGCGAAGCTGGTGGTCAAATATAGCAATTAGAAATGTGCTGGCAGGGCTAGACACGTCATTGCAGAGACTGGGAAGTTTCTAATACTGGATTTACTGGAGCTCTGAAGGTTTTTCAGTAACCCACACCTCTCTGCAGCAACTGCTCCTATGTACTCAGTAAATTACCTGAATTTCTTAGAAAAATAAAGGCCAAAGGAAGCAACTGTTCTTCTAAAACATGGATTTGAGGCATGGATAACCAATACTTATATAGATCCTGGACTGCTTTCCTTTGATATCCATGTGATTTGATTATTCCTTGGGTCTGAGCAAACTGCACCTCATTTAATTTTTTTTTTCACAGAAATGAGACCACAGAAATGGGCCATAGGTCATGTCGCACACAAACATACTCTGAAAACATAGTTTTCAATAAATACACTCTTTCCAGCATTTTACCCTTACCGATTTTACATTTCTCATAAGCTTATCTCGGTTTCGTCAGTGCTCTTAAACCCTATTATAGGTCGGACGTGTATTTACTATACGTCTTTCCTTCTGAACTGGGGAAGTCTCAGTTACTCATTCCTTGAGCAGCCAGTTTTCTCCTTCTTGAGTTGCTGATCTGCAGCTCAGATCTGCTGATCTGTACTGCAAATGCTTGCTCCTCTTTCTTAAAGACATTTCCTATTGCCTATTTTCCTCCTGCTTCTATGCTTACAGTCCCTCAGCATCAGCTGAGGTAAAGTTTCAACATTAACATCCGTATCTTTTGCTAGTTTTAGGGGAATGCCATTTCTCCAATCAGCATCAATAACAAAATTGGGTTAGATTGTTGGAAGTTTTCCTACCTGAGAGTATGTCTTCAATATATAAAGACTTAGCATTGCTCCTAATCTGAGAGACACCTTGAATAGTCTTGTCAATATTTACGTGACTCCTCATCTTTCAAGGAACTCAGCAGTACAACAGCTTGGTGCTTCAACCTGAGTTAAAGTCCAACACAGGCAGAATCACCGCAGGCAACTTCTTTTTTTTTAAAATCATTGCCCTTCATTTCCAAACCTTCTTTCATTGAGGCATGTTAGCCTTTTCCTTGTTATATTTCATGACTGGCAGAGCAACTCTTTTCGCTGTGATGAGAGCAAAGGAATTTGTTCAGTCCAGCTTTCAGCCAGCTGGTTCACAGAGAAATAAGAGTTAAAGAGATTGTGCTGTCTTGTGCTGCACCTGATTGCAGTAACTGCTCCCTCACTGAATAAAGACTCAGTTATGTTACTAGATAGCCAAGAAGTTACCCAAGATTTTAAAATTCTACAGCTTTCAGAACAGCTTGTTCTGTTTTGAAAAACTTTAGGCCTTTCTTGTTTGGTTGTGAGCCCTCTCTTCTTGAATACTGCAGAGAGCTGATTTCTAAGAGTGAATGTAAGGAAGAATCTATATTAGTAAATTTGTGAGGTCAGGATGTATTTTGTGGTCCTGAGGTCTAGTGGCATGATCTAGCTGGCATATCCATCACCTAACTTTTCTCTTTCTCTCCTCGCACAAAAAAAGTGGTATTACAGTAGAGCTAATTAGGAATATTGCCTGGTCTGTGCAGTCTCCCTGATCCTGCTGCTTGCAGCACTGATGAGGCCAAAACCCTGCTGGTTGAGCATGCCGGCACCGAGAAAGGACAGGCAGGGTTAGGCCAGTGGTCAGGCCTGTGCCTTGGCCCACTTCAGTTCATTAGTATTAAGATAAACAGTTTGCCCCTCCTGTTCTGTTGGGATTCTGTGAATTTAGAGAGCCTGCCTGTCTTGGATAAGAAGGAAGAGGTTGATCTCTTACAAATATAAGAGATCCATAGGCATAGGGAAAGTGGCATGGGAGAGTAAGACTCAAAGAGGACATCTGGGAGAAAAGATTTTGTGTTTTCTTGGGAGTGGCTAATACTATTAATAGATAAAAATGGACATGGGTCTCACATGATACCATTTTTTTAATCCACACTTAATCATCTTTATTATGAAATCATGCAAATTTAAATCTTAAAAATCAAAGTCAAATGAAAGACTTGCATACTCTGTTTCAATCTACATTTCTTTCAAAGGAAAGGATGGATGTATCTTGGAGAACTTCTTAAATCTTTCTATTACAAAATATACACACTTTGCTCCTGGTTGACAAAAATATATCCTAGTTGGCTACAATAATGAAGTATATATTACACGGTGTATTTCCTATTGCTTTTTTTTCTTTCTTTCTTCATTTTTTCAAATTAAACTATCATTTTTGCCCTAAGCAGAAGATAAATATTTTAAAAATATGACCTCCTTGCTTAAAAAAAAATGGTTGAAATATAGTAAGTAATAATTACTCATTTTTTTCCTACAGCTTTCTTGTTATTTGATCACATGGTCTTTTTATTAGTTTGCTTGCAAAACGAGTAAATGTATAAGGTTCTTTATAATACTGGGAATTCAATGAGGAATATGCAAATGAAAGCAGAAAATGTGCATCAAATCCTTGCCTGATGACTTGATTGGCCAAACTTCACTAAAACCAAAGGAACTAGGAGGGCTTATGCCATAGTGAAGATATTTTTACCTGCCATTTCTGACTACCTTTTTACTGTGCATATATCATGCACAAAATATAATTAATAGAGATATTTAATTAGAGTGGTACAGTGTAGACAAGACTGTGTTGTAATTCCCTGTCTAACAGTAGAATGTTGTAAAAGTCATTCAGTTGTAACTTGATGTTTTATAGAAAATTAGTAGAAATCATAAATCTCAATGTATTTGAGTTTGAGCCCTAGAAATAGCTATTACAATAAGTAATTTAATTTAGAGGTTTGAGAAATTGTTCTTCTAGACTTCGTCCTGACATGATAATGTTCCAAGTCTTGTGTAGGTAGCTAATTTTACCCATTGTACTTCTTTATTGGAGTTAATTTTCTCTTTGATTCTCCTCGAGGTTTCTAGGACTCAGATCTGCTGCTGTTCTCTTTCTTATTGGCTTTTGCAGATCCCCTTCTTTTTGCCCTTCATAGCTGTTCTTTTCAACTGTCATCATCATCTGCTTTGTAATTGACACATTAAATAATAGATGAGTGTTTGAATATGGTTGGAGCATCTACATTTCATGTATACTTAGTTCACCTGCCTTCAGACTAGTTACTTCGGGAGTTGCTCACAGACTAGTTATAACAGCTAAGCCCAGGATACTTAAATACATTACCTTTTTTCTTGGTTAGGTTTTCCAGATGAATAATCTTGCTAGGACTAAAATGTGCCCTGTGTTTCTTGCAAAGAGTATCAGTAGGACTCACCATTCTTTGTAACTTTTATTACTTTATTCACTCTTTGTTCCTCGTTTATTATAGAATTTTTGAGAGGCCTTTGTGTCCTATCACCACCCACATGAACTCTACTGGTAGTGTGCTGGATAAATAGAGATCAGGTCAAAGACTAGAACATACTATACTATAGTACAAGAACAAACAAGCAAAAACCCTCAGAGAAGTATCCAGGACTCTGACAATCCTGAAATGACCTAGCAAATTCTTAGCCTATTTTACATCTCTGATTCAAATTTTGCAGGAGAGGGAGGAGGTAGTAGCTTCAGTGGTGTCAAGTAGGAGACCATTTATCCTTGCATGTTTTGGCTATTTCTCCCTTTTTTGCCCTCTTTCTCACTAGCCTGGTACAATTATGCTGTAAATTCTCGATCATTTTGCAAAATTTGAACAGTTTTAGTCTAGCATTCACTACCTTGCTAGGACAGATTCCTACATGAATGTCTTGGCCTTTGGCCACTGACGCTATTTAGTACAGATGACATTTTCTTCTGTACCCTTGGACCACCTTGCCAGGAAGCCAGTCCCTGTAATATCTCCAGGTACCCTGCACTTCATTGGCCTTCACATGGGCATAGAGTATTTTTTGCTGTATTGTATTTTTTGCTGTATTTTTTGCCACAAATCTCAAAGACAGGGCAGGACTTTATTTTCTTGCAAATGTGACAAAATGCACTGCTGCTTGTAATTCTTGCAGCAATTGAAGGTCACAAGATTGGAAGCCTTTGCTTTCTCTTGCTGACACACTCTAAGTACTTCTCACGTCAAATACACAAATGACCTCTAGTTAGAAGATTTTTAGGGTCATGTGAGAAAAGTATTTTTCTCTGATAATAAACTGGATCAATGAAAGGACCAGAATAACTACAGTATTTCAAAACTGTGATTTAACATGGAATAATCCTCCACATGCTCCTTTCTATGAGACAGAGAAGAAATGTACTATGAGATCTCGCAGCTATAGGAAGCTGGCAGCATGCTGGAAATTGAATAGCTTTCTAGAGAACATCCTGTATTTAGAAATAAGTGCATTAAAGTATGGTGGAATGTTGACCACACTGTCAGTGTGGTCTAAACTGTGTGTTTAGGAACTCTCATTTATTTTATGTTCATAGTTCACCGACCCGTGAGGATTTCAGTGAGTTCCTTTCTATTTTTGGCCCATTCAGTATTTCAGTCTGTATCATTTCTCTTTCTTTGTGTCAGTCCATGGAAGGCCATTTATTGCCTCTGCCTGTCCTTTTTGCTTCTTTCCTCTTTTTTCAGCTTTCCCTCTCTTCTTTTTCTTTTATGATGGCTTTTTGTCGCTTTTGCTCTTTACCTCCTCCATCTGCAGAGTGACTCCCATTAGAAGGGATCATTTGTTGTGCTCTTCTTGCTGTTATGCTTGACTGTATCACACCCTTCGGAAAATAGTCTCGTTCATCTGAAACTGCCTGTAATCTCAAGCTCCCGCTCAGTTTGTGCAGGAATGAGAAAGAAAGTTTTTGTACGCTGCAAACTGATCAGTGCTATTGACCAGTAGCCATTATTAGTTAATTTTGCTGAAAAGGATGGGGATAAAAAGAGATGTGCTCTGTAGTCCTGCGTAAAATCCAAATTCTACAAAATTGTAAGTGTCCCAGGAAAGGTTTCTGTCTATAGTGATTTCTAAACAGTAAAAATGTTCTTGCCTTGACTATGTATTACTGAAACATATTAATCTCTGCTAATAACTAATGGTTAATTACAGCAATTTTTTTTCTATCATCTTTTATGTGTGTGTTTTCCATAGTTTTCAAAATCTATGATAGTAGCAAGACTTTTCCATTTTCAAGATGATTTTCGTTTGAAATACCATATAAACTTGGCATTTCCCACTGTTACCATCTACTCATCACTGTCTCCTTTCTGACTGCTCCAAAACCCAGTGATAATTCTTCTCAAGTTAAACTTTCCTTTCCTCATTCCTTTTTTCTTCTTCACTCCTCTATTCTGGCTCATTTTTTTTTCAAGACAATTTTATGTTAACATATAATATTGTCCATGACAGATGACTCCAGAGACAGAGTATGTAGCTGCCTCTTCCCCGGAGCACCCCACCAGGCTTTGTCTTGGTTTCTCTGGCTGCTAGGGAAATAATCTGTTCTGATCACATTTGAATATATTTTTCTAAAAATAACAAGATGGATGCCACAGGGTTTGAAGTACTTCTGTATAGAAAACATAATTCATTTTAATATAAAACCATAGGAGATAGTCCATTTCTGCTTTAAACAATCTAAAGCTTTCTTCTTAATTAACAAAATCCGAATACAGTATCCAGCCCTTGGTAGGCCTGGTGATATTAACAGGCAATCACCGAATTTCTTTTCTTTGAACATTTTAGCCTCGTTTGGACGTCCTCTTCCACTTTCTGTGAAGAGTAATATTAAAAAACCACACGCAAACTAGGAGGGATGCTGTGCTCTTTTCCTTCACATACTTTTACCAGAGCTGCAGTAAATATTGAAACGGCTTTAAAAGGTTTGGAGACTCGAGAACGGTTACCGGTCTCAGTGACCAGCCGCACGTGTGCCTGCAGGAGGGCCGTCCCTGTACGAACGCGTCGCGTCCTTGTGGCCGCGCTCTTATTCATAGTCAGCCGACCAAGTAACTGATAGCAACCTGGAGAGCGGGCAAGGAGACTTTAAGTAGGCTCTGTTTGTACAGCTAAGGGTGAGTAAAACCTGTTTGTCCAAAGAAAATTGTACTCAACTGAAGTTTATTAACTGCTGATTTGGTCTGGAATTTCAGCTGTGAGCTGGCTTGCTCCAGCTCTGGGCTGTGGCTCATTGCATCCCTTTCTTTGGTCACATCAGCTTGCTCTGTGATTCTTTTTTCCCCCTTCCTCCCTCATCTCCAGGGATCATTCTGTGTTTCTCCCCAGCTCGTTCCAAGCTCGGAAGTTCCCAGCCGTAGTTAACTGCGCTGCTATTGACTGGTTGCATGAGCGGCCACGGGAGGCCCGTGCTTGCCAGCAGGAGGTTCATTAAGGAAGCGGAGGGGATTGAGGAACAGGATTTCAAGCTCATCAGTCGTATAAGAAAGCAACAGAGATCGTTGAAAGATCAATAACTGAATAAGTTGGGGAAAAAAATCCTTTTTACTCCTTCTCGCGTATTTGTTGTCTTTGAGCGGCCCTTCCCAAGCTGCGCTGTTAATGCCCTGTCACCGTCCCCTTCCCTCAGCAGAACTGAGAGCTCCCGTGCACGGGCAGAGAGGGAAGCAGGAAAAGAAAAACTGTGACTGCAACTCAAAGTGCTATCCTCTTGTGTGCAGAATATCTTAACCTTAGACTGTTCACGTGGGGTTTGGACTTTATTTAACCCCTTTCAGAACAGCTAGATACATTTGCCGGTACTGCAGGAAGTGAGTTGAAACTCCGCTATGGACAGCCCTGCCCAACTATACGAGAGCGCTCAGGTTTCCCTCTGTTCAGCAACTAGAGAGGTGCAAATGTCCCCAGCAGACATGCAACAAAATCATTTATCATTTTAATTCCTGAGTAATCATTCCCTCTTTTCAGTCTAGATAAGGAAAACACTTCTGTTTCTTTTTGCAAAATATTCATATACCAGTGAGTGTCTTCAAGGTTTGAGGGGAATGATTTCCGGGTATTCTTCCAAGTGTTTTCCCACCTTTGTTTGCTGTCACTATTGTGCTAGAGGTGTTTGGTGGTAGAATAGTTCATGTGGGTCTCAAAAATAAAAATACTTATTTTCTTTCAGCCACTGTGGGGGCAGTAGTTTCAGTCTGGAATGCTGTTACGATTGGGATCATTTAGTTGTATGCGAGTGCTGAGGATTTCAGAAATACCTAGGGAAAGTCCTTTCTGTTTTGAGGCAGTGACTGCGCAAGTTCCCTGACAAATGCTGTGGGGGTGATGATAGGGGCTAGTGGTGCAGGCTTGGCATCCGCATGGGCATGGGCGGGAGGTAAGAGTTTGGCTTTAAGAGTTTACAAAACTTAACATCATAATGTATGGGCAACTCGGGTAGTGATTCAAGAACAAAGAGATATAAAATCCGATTTCTGCAGTAAACTTAAATATACACAAACACCTGAGAAGAGAAAAAAAAAAACGGCTCCCCTTGCAAGAATGATGTGTTTGCTGTGTTTGCCCTGCCTTCAAACCCACACAGAATGTGCTGGGAATGTATGAGGGCGCAAGGAGCAGAGCGCTCTGCAGGCTCCGCATCTGCCAGGCCGCCCCTCCGGCCTGGGGCTCGCGCGAGGCGGCGGGCGCGGGGACCCTGCGGGCTCGGGTCGCCCTCGGCCCGCGGGAGCAGCGCGGGCTCCCGGGCCGCTCCC
>JAWLRI010000169.1:4968945-4997772 GCA_034781795.1 Crypturellus tataupa | reverse complement strand
GCTCCGCCCCGCTCCGCCGCGGCGCGGCGCGCGGGCGCCTCCTGTAGGACCGCGAGGGAGAGCGGCGCCCGCGCATCCCCGCACGCCGCACCGCGGTGTTAACCGCCCGTGAGACGCCCGCATTTCCATCATTTTGCTTTTCTTCCGTCTGCTCCAGTCAAGGCCTCTTCTCTCCCCCTCAAAAACTGTCGCTTTTTTTCTCCCCCATCTTTTCAAATCTTTCTCCTGTTTCTTGCAAGTGTTTTCTAAACTTTGCTGTCTTATTTCCTGGTCTTCTAATTGGCTGCACACGCAGGTGTGAGTAAAGAACCAAGAACTCCACATATGAAATGACACAGAAACGTGCACTAAATGACAATGCCGTGCCATGGCATTTTGTTGATCGTCGTTTTTTATCTTCTTGGGAAAGGTAGGAGGTGTTTAGCAAGGAGGCTGAGGAGGAGCAAGAGGAAAGGGAAGGCGCTGTGATCGCAGAATGATAATTAGTAAAAGGAGGGGAGGACGGGAGATTTGCAGAGGTATATTTGGATATTGAAAGAATGGGAGAAGCAGGTTGGGAAGGGATCACCCTGGAGAATAGAGGGGGATCTCAGCAGCAATCTGGCTTCCCTGTCAGGTGAAGATTTGCAGGTGGTGTTTTCCTTGCCTTTTCTCCTTCATAAGGCCAGTGAGCTGATTTTTAATTTCACTTGTTCCATTTTAGATATTTCAGGAAAGCTTTTTGTTTGATCTTGGCAAAGAAGTCTTGCTACCTGCAGCTCATGTATGCCTGGACTTCTAGAACATGTTGTAAATATACTGTCCATTGTGAAGAGCAGTGTGAGGTCTGCTATACCTTGGTGTAGACAAACACACAGTGTTTCAAAACAAAGTACTAACTGCTGATTTTTTTGATCATTACTATATAGTGATATTACATATTACTTTTAATTAGGAATACTTAAAATTATGTTAATGATCTTTCATTTCTCTTACAAGTTCAGTATAAATATGATATCATAGCTGCACGACTTTAATGCAGTAGGAATGTTTCTGAGTATAAATGCTAGAGGAAAAGCAGAAAAAAAAAGAGCTGAATGTGAGAATTGGGAAGGAAGTAGTGGGTTCTCCGTCTCTTCATCCTAAGACCAAGCCTAGGTACTGTTCTGGAAGGCAGAGTTTATCTGTGGGTGAACGGGGGCAGACGGAGCTCAGCAGGGAGATGGGCTGCAGTGCGGGATGTGCTGTAAAGGGTGACCCAAACATCCCTTCGCCCCTGTGTGAGAGAGTCTCGACAGCAAGAGCAGGCGATCCTCCCTCACCACAGTGTTTGCCGAAGGGTCCGCAGGCGCCGCAGCCACCGCTTCTCACGTGGGATGACGTTGGCCAACATATTGGTTAAGGACAAGAGGCTGTGAGGTCAGAGAGATTTGGAGTTTCAACACTCTGTTTCAACACTTCAACTGCTAAACCTGCATTTAAGCAAAGCAAAAGAAAAGAACCCTACTTTGAAATCCTCATATTAAGCTTGTAGAACTTACAGAAGTTTCTTTATACCTTATTTGGTATAAAGTGTGTCACGTATTCTTTTATTCTGTGCTCAGTAGTGATATGTGAAACTAGTTAAAAATAGGCAAGAATACATGATTATTTAATCCCCCCCCTTCTTAAAACAAACAGTCTACAATACTACCATCTCCTTTGAGTCTTTTGCTGTTGCTGTCTTGTACGTAGCTTCCTTGGTGCTTAGCACTAAATATTGCATGCTATTAAGCATACCAAGAATAAATTCATTATGCTTCACGTGCCTGATCCCGTTTTATATTATATGATGTGGCAAAGCCTAAAATAACTTCTTTGCCTTCTCCCCTTCCAAGGAAAGAACTGCATTGTCCCTCTACCCCTCAATTATCTCCTTTTTCAGATAAAAAGCAGGTTGATTTGATTCTCAGTTTTGATAACTGTCTGCAGGATCCATTCAGGGAGTTTGGTGGCATTGGTCACTTTTGCACTTTGCTAGGCGTATTTCAGCTAGCCAAAACTTAACTGTAAAAGGCTAAGATCGGGCAATTTTGCAATGACTAATTTGGATCCCAAGGAAAGCAAGAGGGAGAACTCCGGCAAAAGTCCCCTCTAAACTCTACCAATAACTTACATATTATTTGAATTTTATGTGCTTAAGTCGGTCAGCTAAGGCCTAAATTGAGAGATTGCACAAAAATGATCAGACGTCAAACTTACATTTTCCTTCAGGTTACATATTTACTTATTGATAGTCTTCTTTAGGAGTGTTGAATAGTTTTGAATCGTAACAGCGTAATCTCATTTATTGGCTTCAAGCTACTTTATGCTTTCTAGTGAACTGCAGTTAAATCGGATTTTTGTTACTGGATAAACTCTTTTATGGTTGCTTTTTTTTTTAATAAGAAAAGCTAAATTAGCAAGAATAGTTTCCTTTGCCTACAACCCTGAATGAGCATATATTGAAAAGTACAATGTAGTATTAAAAAAAAAAAGGAGATAACCGAATGGCAGAATAAATAATTTATGCTAATGAAATTACTGCAATTAGTAGTTCCACAATGACCCTTTTAAAAGCCACAGCTGTTAATGTCAGGAAGTGCTGTCACTGCTGACCTTATCATAAGAGAAAGTGACAAATTGAAAATGCAGGGAAGACCAATCATCAAAGAGGTCTGTTCGGGAACGATTAGTGTTTTCTGAAAAACAGTGTGAATTACAACCAGCTGCTCTCTGGCTCGGCGTGTCTCCCATGCTGTGCCATTTTGTTAAGCTTGATAACAATAGTTATTTTGCCCCATTGAGACAAGTTGTCTCGGGCCACTTCCAGCTCTACCGGAACCCACTTCTTCGCTCGCTGATTTACAAACGAAGCTGTTGTTAGAGGGCTTTGCAGGGCTGCTGCCCAGAGACCTCTCATAAGGATCATGTGTGGGAAGGTTGTCTTTCCTAGGAAGATCGGTACTGCAGGGTATGTGTATATCATGGACATGAAATAAGCAGGGGGAAGGAAAAAAGGCTGGAAGAGATTTCTCTTTGAGGCTGCTCAAATCGGCATGACTAGCCTTGTATTTTAAAATTTTGGGGGGTGATCTGTGCTATAAGGTGAGTTTACGTGAGCTTTGCTTCGGGACATCATCATGATGTCCCGATTCTTTTTTTCTTATTTGTAGCACAATTTATTTCTGCCTTCCCCTTATGCAAATCATTATTTAATTCCCCATTTTTATTTCTGTTGTTGTAATTATGGGTGAAACAAGTATTTTTTTAAACAAGCAACAAAAGTCTCAGGAAAATAATGAGGATTCTTACTGAGAAAAATGGCAAGTCTTTTTGCACCAACCTGATTGTAATATTAATGATGTAGACTTAAAACATTTAACTGCATCAACAGCCACTCATGAGCAGTTTTCCCAAAGATCTCTAAGCATTATTGACAATGCTTTGGTAAATTATGTGTGACTTTCCTAAGAGTTGGTGTAGCTCATTTAATTCATATTAATTGATTTTTAGGCTTCCCTTGATTAATTGAACTGGGTTCATCTTGCACAGAATGCAATAAATAATCATTAAAATGAGGGAGATGTGACTCCACAAATTATAAAGTTAAGTATGCTAGAAGTCATAGAGGACAAAATGGAAGTTACTCCAATAATGGAGTTAAATAGATTTTCTTAGTGTTTCTCTGTCAATTTTGCATGTGCATTTAAGTGAATATATTCCAGTAGATACAGAAAACAATGAATGTGGGGATTTCTAATTCTGTCTTTATCTCAGTTGATTATACTCTAAATCAAAGCAACGTAGTAGCATCTGTTAGTTCAGTTTTGGAAAAAAAATCAGAAAAATTACCTTAGAGCTCTAGTCCTGTAGTTAAACAGCATTTTGTCTCTGCCTTTTGCTTGGAAACATGTGACTAGGTAACGGTCTTGAACTGTTTTAAATATGCCCAGCCTATTTCCTTTATTATGTAGTGTATGGAAAGGGTTCCCAGTCTAGCAGCTCTGCCTTCCTTCCTGCGATGGGCATGAACCCTCATGCAGCAACGTGGTCCGTGCCACAGCCCGCGCTGGCTGGCGAGATGCTCCTGGCTCTGGCACTTCCTTCCCTCCCTCCCTCCCCGCTTGCAGAGCGCTGCAGAGCGCTGCGTTTCCCTCGCAGCTCTGGGCACGTTTTGTTTTGGTGCAGCGACTCTGAAGTGCATAAGCTGTAATTACCTTTCTTATCAAAACCCACTCAAAACCGATAGTTCCTCCTTGGTATCTGTGAGGCTGGCGAGGTGAGACTTCCTAAAGTGAAACGGCAAATTCCTGGAGCACTAGCTCTGCATGTAACAGTATAGTGACTGATTTCATCACTATTTTTAACCATTAGGAGGGCTTATTAAAAAAAAAAAAAAAGGAATATAAAGTATATTGCACCCTCAGCTCCTGCGTTAATGAAGACCTTATGAATACCAGCACAGAATAAATAAATTAATATGCTAAAAATTTGGACGGAGGCATATTCTGGTTTAAAGTTTTTTTATGTGCTGACAAAATTATATTTTAGATAGATTGAAGAATATTGTTATGAACAATATGTCTTTAGAAGCGCAACCTTTCCTGACATATATAGACATACTTTTTGAAACATTTCATTTCCCTTCTGTTTAAATTTGTCGCTGTTTCTTGGCTACATTCAGCTACTTACCCAGGACTCTATTAGCGATCTCATGGCTTATGCTCACACCAGCGTGAATGCACTGAGAAGTGATACAATTATACCACTCCAAAGAGTTTTTTGGAGCAAATCATGTTTTATAAGATTCGGTTAGGGGGAAAAAAGACAAGATATCAGAGCATGTGGGGCATACAGGAGATAGAAAAAAACTTCTTTTTTTGAATGTCAACTATGACAATTGCTTTATTTTCTCTTATTCTTTATATTTTTTTTATTACTAATAAGGAAAATGTCACAGCACCATTTCATTGTACTGATTAGTTCTGATACAATATCTTTGTGCCTCACTGAAAAAATTTGATTTGTGAAACTTTTCTAAATATCACATAGCCCTGCTTTGTGCTTTTTAGCTGCCTTTGGAAAGATGGATCCCTCCATTAGACCAAGGCTCAAGCATAGACAGAGAGGAGGGTGTCAGGGCAACAGGTGAAGGTGCAGGCAAGGAGTAAGTACCGCAGTAAAAGCGGTGAGAGGAGATGCAGTTTATGTGTGGGGGACTATGGTGCATGGGCAATGTCCCTGTGGAGCTGTAACAAAGTTAGGAATAACGGGTGGAAAATCTTTGCATTAGTTTTTATCATCTCCTTGAGGGTCCCAGATAGATAGTCCCTGAGCAACACTTTTGCCTCCAGGTGAGTTTTACAGTTCAGTTTTTTGCTAATCGAAAAGACAAAAGCGAAACTTCTTCTCTTTTGCAATTGCCAAAGATAAGCCAAAATACTTTGTGCAATTTTTTTCATTAATTTTTTAAAGTATATTTTATATAAAAATCTGCAAAGGAAATGCTCATTCACAGACTTTGCATAGCTTTGTAGCTTTGTTTGATGGCATGAGAATTATAATAGGATCCTGAATGGCTTATTTTCATTTCTCAAGCTGAAGATCTCCAAAAACAAGAGGTCAGCAGAAAGCATGATTGCTTTTAAGTCTATCATTAATAAGATATCCTATATGGTAAAGCTTTAAAATTCCCTCTGTCTTTGTATTGTTGTTTTAGAACAGCCAAAGGTAATTCGAGGTTTTTAGACACTGCAGGCTATCCTAGCAGGTAGAGTTCCCAACTTGTGTTTTTCTCTAGCTTCCATGTAGTCAGATATTTGAACACTCAACCATGTCTGTCTTTCCAGCCTGGAGCTCTGCACAGCAATATGAAATACAGCAGCCTATAATTTTTCAGAAAGAAAAAGATACAAAAGATAGAGGTCAAATCAATTGAAAATGAAGTGTGGAGAGAGACTTAGGGTTTCTTTTTGTTTGTTTGTTTTTGAAACTCCAGTGCAAAGAAGTCAGTATCCAGCTTTGTTTCCTTCACACTTCAAAATGAACAAAATTTAAAAAAAAATAAATTTTGCAGGTTTTGTAATGGATTTCACAAGTTCACCAACAAAGAACCTTCAAGACCTTCTGTTTGCTGAAAGTTGAAGCCCACTACTGTTTTTCTGCCTTTGTCTTATCACCTCTGCCTATATCAGGTTAACAGTCCTTTCTGGTTAAAAGATAATTTCATATCATGAAGAGCTGCCAAATAAGAGTCTTGGAGGGATAGGGAAGAAAACAGAGAGATTTAAATATACCCATTATATACGGAAAAGTATTTCCAGTGGATTTCTTCATACGGGCTTCTGACCTGGCAAGCAATAAATTGTTCTTTCAGCAAGGGAACAGGTAGTCTTTGTTAATCAGTGTCAGAGTTCGGCATAATCTTTCAGCAAGCCTACACTGGTATTATCTCTTCTGAGTGAACGCTGAGCATTTTTCAACATGTCCTTTTGCCTTCATGCTTGCATCTTTCCCAGGCCCTGCAGCAGCTTGTGTTGTGCTGCTCAAAAGATGTCTGGTTGCATCAGCAACGGGGCAGGCAGTGCATCTAGCATCTCAGTGGAGCTGTCAGTTTCTCATGGGTGCAGTTAGACCATCTTGTTTAATCCATTCGGTCAGAGAAATTCTGTGAGCTACAAACATAGAGCTGTTGTACAGTAACAAAATAAAAGGCAAAAAAGGAAAAGACAATATTTTTAGCACAGAGCCCCTTGAAATGTGCAGGAATTATATTTTCAGTTTCAGTTTTTTGAGGAACATACAATGTAGTCTTTCAAGAATCATAGCTGGTATCCCTTACTCCCAAAAAAATGCTTTGCCTTTTGCCCTGCAGGTAGAAGATATAAAATCCAAACTTGCTTCTCAAGAGGCAGAACTGCAGCTGAGAAATGAAGCTGCTGAAGCCTTGATTGCTGAGAGAAGATTTCAGACTGAGAAAGTGAGCCAAGAAAAGGCCACTGCAGATGCAGAGGAGCAAAAGGTCAGTCTAATTCCCCATTTAGTGCTGTTGAGCTATATTTAGCACAAAATAAACCTTTTTAGGTGAACAGTTTTGAACAACTCCCTCTCCAGGGAGCATGAAGTCTAAAGAATTATTATACTTACACATGTAACAGCATTTCACACCGTGATCACCACTTGACCTTTCTTTACATTATGCCTTTTCCCAACCTTTTAGCTATTTTAATGAGATGAAAGAACAATAAATACTGAGCTCATTCAAGCATTTAATGGACGTGGATCTTGAGAATCAGACCTATTTGTAATACAGGAAAGGTCAGGGAGTCATCTCTGAGCACTTCAGATTTCTAAAGGCTTTAAGGTTTTAGGTAAATTGAACAACTCTATTGATGTAGAAGTCCATTCCAGTACCTTGCAATTTTACAAAGTGTACACCAAAATTTCTTGCAATATTCTAGGTGTAAGCCACATACTATAATAACATTCCTAATCAGATTTTTTGTTGGTGTTGATCTTCCACCTTTTTTTTAAGTTCAACATATTAACATTAGTTATCAACTTCACTACAACTGCATAAAAATGTGTAATTTCATCCAGACCCTAAATTTCTAGCCTACTATAAGAAGTACTTTTTGAAAGAAAAAATAAGTATAGCATGCTATAAACTGAAGTTTCTCTGCCTTAAGATCTGAAGGCCATGTTCAACTGGCATTTTGCTGCAAAATCTGTTATATGTTGTGTCTTTCATCAATACTACAGAAAGAAAATTTTAATGATTCACAATAGCTTTTGATTCTTGATTTCCAAATGTGAGAGCTTCAATTTACTATGGGAAAAATTACACTGTTTGTGAACAACCAGAACTTCCTCTTCTCCTTTCATTCTCCTTTCTTTTACTTCTTAAATATTTATTATTATTAGATTATTACTTTTAAAAATGATATTGTGTCTTAACTTCATTTTATTGAAGAAAAAGTGATTTTAGCCAATGGTATACATGAAAACTAGATAAGAACCTTTATATTTTTCCAGGTTGTGCAAATTATGAATCAATTTTATTGATGCATGTCTTACTGAAATTAATTAAATTTGCACAAATTTGATCAAAAAGATCAGTGATACTTTTCTTCTATTAGTTCTGTGTACTTCTGGTGAATTTAGGCTGATCAAGAAATGCTCCCATACAATTTAAAATACTTTATTAAGCAGCTAGGTAAAGCACACAGAATGATTGCTTTGTTTCAGGGATGAGGCTCGGTTTCATGCCACTGACAATCACTGTACTCCCCTGCTCAGTGCTTTATTGCACTTCAGAAATATTTTAACTGGAAAGCAAGCGTCATTTTGTGCCACATTAATCTAAAGCTATTTCACAAGGCTGAATATGGTTTCTAAGTGTTAGTCTTCTATAATTTTGTTATAAAATTGCTGAGTGAGGACTCATATTTCAGCTAGATAGCTTGTGCACACCATTCATAATTAAACTGACCACTCTTTAAAAGATTATTTAACTTTCCAGGTCTCTAGTATTCAAACCAGAGTTTCTAAGAGTGTCATGAGTTTTATGGTATTTAAGCCAGTACGTATTTAAGCCTTGGAGGTATTGCCTTAGTGTGATGTATTACCTAAGAAGAGATGAGAAGTGGAAGTCACTTTTGATCAGACTCATGAAGAAAAGTGGTATCCGTTTGGATGGCCCATAACTGTGACAGAGTTACATATCTGTACAGCAATCAGCTAGAATCTGACTGTGAGTG
The DNA here is from genome assembly GCA_034781795.1 of Crypturellus tataupa. Classification (NCBI taxonomy): domain Eukaryota; kingdom Metazoa; phylum Chordata; class Aves; order Tinamiformes; family Tinamidae; genus Crypturellus; species Crypturellus tataupa. Next base: position 4,989,013 of record JAWLRI010000169.1, on the reverse strand, counting down.
TCAGTGTTAAGATTTTAAAATAGTGGGCCATAACATTGCTCTCATTCTACTGGCAGTTTGCATGCTCTGGGTGAGGGTGCTTTGCAGACAGATTCACATGTTTTAGTCTTCTAAGACAGGGGCCGATCCCTTCAAAGCAAGAAAACAGCAGTGCATGGTGTAGATCTGCAGCTGACGTTAGCTGAAGATGGATTGAAGATGGATCTAGACTAACTAACTTTTTGATTTGCTTAAACTTAACTGAAGCACACTCTTTATTTACATGGTATATTTGAGCCACTGTGTAGCTCACATTGCTAAGGCACGCAAAAGGACACACTGCTTCCAGCTTTTCTAGCAATTTAGCTATCATTTAAGAGCTTAATACTATAGGAATTACTGATATGAAGGGGACTAAATTTCTAGAGAGAAGAATGAAATGCATCTTGATCCCCTTTTTGTGAGAGGAAGTGAATTTGAGAAACCTTTCTAAACCTATCTGCAACCTGTTCTGTTTAATTCTTTCTCTTTAAGAAAAATGAGCTTGTCTCATATTTTATTGTGCATAAACAAGCACAATCATCTACAAAAACAAAAACAATCATCTACACATAAGAAAAAACAGAACTGTAACATTGGTGGGACTTGATGGAAACATACGCAATCATGTTATGTAATGTATGTACAATATGTAGGGGATGTACAGGAAGTGTTCGCATACTTACGTCTTTAATAACTGTGAAAGAGTATCTTGGTCATAGATTTAATTGTTTTTCCTTTTAAGTTAATTTTAGTAATTTGTGTCTCAACCGTGTGTTGGGAAAATATAAACCAAAACAATATGCAATATTTAATTTTAGAAATATGCTGTGGCTAAAATGTCAACCAACAGCCACTGGAAATTTCATCCTAAAGCTTCTACCACTACTGTTCTGCACTTCATGAGAGAGAGGGAAAAGATTCAACCTTATTAGTACCTTGTCATTTGTAATGTACTGCATGTTAATATACTGCATGCATTTGTCATGTACTGCCTGTTAATTTTTAATCTATGTTATCTCATTGGATTATGTCTGTGTATGTCCCATGTAATAAGTGTTACATGGAAAATGCCCTCAAACAACCTTACGAATGAGTTTAGTAAGGACATTAAATTATTATAGGGACTTGTTACTGCCAGCGCATATTTCTTGATCCAATTATTAACATCTTGATCGCTGTACTATCCTCTTTCTTGTAATTTAACTTTGTTTAAGCATGACCTATCACAAAATGTTTGCATGAGAAGCTATTCAGTGTAAGGTACAAAGGTAAAGACTGACCAAAGTATAACTGACTTTAGCTCCATGCAACAAATCCTTAAAAATGTGTATGATAACATTCCAAATACGCAATTGAAGATGATACAGCAATCTCTCCAGAGTTAATCTACCAGATAAATGTGCACCAATAGAAACATAATCAGGTTTAAAAGATCTAATTAAACCACATCAGAAAGATGTGCAAACACTCAGATTTCTTTTAAACATTTGCTAACTACTGTAAAGTCATTTATCTAAGTCACACTTAAGCCAAAATAAGACTTTGAAAAATCTGCTTAGACTGGTATGTAATTAGTTTCCATACCTGAAATTAAGTAAGTACAGCATTTCCAAATAGGATATCTCCTTTTCCTTCTGTTCTCTCACTTGCTAACATATATCAAGCTTGGAATGGATTAATTAAAAGAGAAAGGGAAGTTTACCAAAAGGTGTTAGGCTTTCTTGATAAATCATTGGCTCCATAATATTTTGAAAAGGAAAAATGGGGGAGTAAGAAAAATGATTTTGATTCTCAAAACCTTACTGAAAAAATATCCTTGCTTTCCATTCCCCTTTACATCTCTTCTCGGCATCAGCTTCTGCATTTGAACATAGATTATTAAATACTTGAAGCTTGCCTTTTGAAGTGTCATAAACTATTGAGTTTTCCATTGTATTTCATAACTCCTCAAAAGTTATCAAATTTAAGTTTGATAAATTAACTTGAAATTTAGATTTCAAGATATCCTCAAACTGTCCAAATATTTCCCATCTTTTTCTTCCAAATACCTTACCTGGTTACCTACTCTTGATTAGTATACCTCTTGTTTTTGCATCCTTTGCAGAAATGTTATATAGAACTCCTAACAGGAGTCACCACATTCCTGCTGGGAATGAGGAACATATACTATCTGACGTATCTTCACAAGCTTACGGGCTTCTCATTTTTTTTGAAAAGTACCTGTACAAATCAATCCTATACAGACTATGCAGATGTGCTTGATCTCAATCCGGTAGACAGATGCATCTTACCAAGCAGTCTTCCTGCTCCTTTTTTTTTTTTTTTTTTTAAAAAGAAGAAGTTGAAAGCTTATCTGAAGGAAAAAGAAAAAAAGAGGATACATCTTTGCTCTAGCAATATATTTCTAGTATATATTTCTCTTTTAACAGACATTTTTCTCTTTTGTGCCCTTAGATATCATGATTGCAAAGAAAGCCTTGCTTTCAAAATTTGCACTGTGGTGTCCTAGGTAAGAAGGAAATGGGACATCACACGGAATCTGTTGGTCTTGTATCTGTTTGATAGTTTATTATACCAGTAGTCTCACCAAATTGCATGAAGCTGACACATTGCCCTGCCACAAAGTTGTTGTTATACTGTGCTGTCCTTCAGTAGTCTGAAGGACAGAAGACTATGCTAATTAATAGCCCATTAATTAACCCATATGATTTTACTGTCTTACAAATGTTGATCTTGTTTGTGAGAGAGCTAGCTCTGCTCTGGTGAGTATTTCAAAAATTGTGCTGAATTGTGCTGAATATGTGTTTTTATTAGTAAATCAAAGGAAAAACACTATCAGGTTAAATATACATTCATCTAAAATGATAACAAGAATAAGGTGAACTCGAGAAGGCTGAAATCAGAATAGCCTACAAAAAAGGAGAAATATAAAGCATTTTCTGATAAAGCATAGGTAGCTGTTTCTTTCTTCTGCAGTTTGTGGAAGTGAGTGGTGAAGTATGATGAAGAATATTGTGTTATTATAGTTACTCAGAGAAAAGAATTTTGTTCATTATGCAGACATTTGTGCATAAGTATAAACAAAACTAGTTTCTGGTATACCAACCCAAAACTATTCAGTTTTCAAGCTTTCTCCTTTCTACCTCCTCATTAGCAGTATGTGTTTTCTTCAGGAAGTTGGGATTCAGCAGATTTCCTCCTCCTGTCTATTGTCCTTAAAAAGGCAGAGCAGCATGCAGAGATGCTTCGTGATTCAGAGCAGTGGGGAATAAAGGAACATCATCCACCAAATTTACTTTGGCATATTAAGAATAATTGTGATCTAACTACCCACAGGTTTAACTGCCTCTTCTGCAGAAATAACGGCTGTGATATGAGGTCATAAGTTACTCAAAGCCTGTTAACTCCTAATGATTGTAGATGACTGGGTCATCTGGTGTAGAGGGCCAGCAGGTCCCTCTACACCTGGCTCTTTATCACGGTGGGTGAGGGTAGCCCCTCCATGTGTACAAAGCTTCAGTGTGACCAACTGCCTGTGTTAGCTAACTTGGAGAGCGCGTGAGCTTTACTGAAGCACACGTGGCTGCCGGATGAAGCTCCTGGCACTGCACAATGCAGCTGTCATTGAGGATTCAGCCCACCAGCTCTTCTGTGGTACGGCGCTATAAACAGGAGATGTTAATGCTCACAGCGCAGAGCAGATGGTGTCTAGAACCAGAAACAAACTTGTCCAAGGGTTAGTGTTGTAGATGTCTTTTTGAAATACGTTCTTAAAAATCTGTTTGCATGTGCAAACATCGGATTACAAGTTTAAGTGCTTAGTCAGCTCTGTTTGGATTTACAGCCTTAGCTTTCAGTGTCACTCTTAAGCTTCATTGTTTCATTAGGTAGGAGTAATCAAAGGAGAAGTATATCTCACTGTGAGGGTGATCTGATGAGAGCTGAACCTGCTCTTGTCCATGCTACAACAGCCTTGGACACACTTAGTAAGGTAAAGATTGCGTGGCTTTGCGTCTCCAGCAGAACCTTCTTATTTGTTCATATAGCACAAGCTTATAAAATGGTCATTCTAATACCAGGAATGATCAAACTTCTAACACCTCCAGGCAGCATGCTCTAAAGCCATAGGTTGGTAGCTGTTGCGCCTGACCTGGTATGACACTTTCCATCAGTCTGCCTTGCCAAACCCCAAAGAGGATTTAGAGCAGAGGAAGAGCTATGTTGTATTTTTATACGTATTTCTGACACAGGAAATAATTCGTAATAGGATCTCAAGCAAGCAGTGGTCTTCAAAGAGCTGAGAGCTATCCTCTGTTTCTCTGATCTTCTATTTTATGTTAATCTTACAGAACTGAAAGCCTTCATCAACCCACCCACGGCCGTAACCAATGTTACATTGCAATAATTAATACAAGTAACTAGCTATGATTTGTGCTAGCCCAGTATGCCGGTTGATTATATCAGTATTGACCTTTTGGAGTATAATAACAACTTCTAGAAAAGGATTTGGAACTTTGTGCTCACCTGTTTGTTATTAATCATATAAAAAGAATACCAAATCCCCTTTGATCTTTTTGGAAGACTCCAAGCATATATGCACATGTTGCCACACAGAAAAGTTGGAAGTAGGAATTACAGTTACTAAACTTAATACAGATATTTTTTTCTACTCCCAACTGTCTGTTGAGTTAATGATTGAGCCAAGCTGTTTACCAACAAATATCTTTTGAAGCTTTTCAGAGGTATTATTTGTTGTTGCTTATTCATTTAATGGAGCAACCTGCAACACAAAGTGCTCTTGAAACAGACACAGACACCTTGTGGTATCATGGGAGACGGTGGGTGGAAAGACTTTTCCTTTACTGCAAAAAAATTACCCTGATTTCGCAAACAAGGCTTGAGACAGGTCTGAAAGCAAGGTATCAATGGGTTTTAGATGGCTTTGACTTAAGACTCTTTTGTTAGTAGTATTCAGACCTAGTATCTCACTTGAGATAGATAACAAACAATATATGAAGCTTGAGCAAATTAAACTTATTTGTAATAGGGGGATTACGCTCACTGTTTTCTCTTAAGGTATCAGTTAAGAGACTGGGTAAGATTTACTGAAAGTTCTTAGAAATATGAGAGTTCAGGTATCAATGAATTTCATTCTTTAGCACTTTCCTATTATTCTCCTATTAACCTCATACCCAGCTTTCCTTGCTCTGAAACAGATGAAGATTTAATGGCTAAACGAAGACAGTCTTTACCATCTTTCTTCCTTTTCTGTCGCTCTCTACCTCCTGCACATCTTCTCCCCATTTCCCCCAAACCAGCAATTTTGCCCCATATGATACAGCCCTAGCCTTGAGGTTCTCCATTGAGATCGAAGTTGCATCCGCCCTGGTAAAGATTTTATATACACTAAAAGGTAGCTTTACTTAAAATCATTGTCTTATTTGACTCATCTTGACATATTTATATTTAATAACAATCACAAGTACTTCTTGTACAAAAAGAGACTTTTAGTGATTTTTTTAATACAGAGCAGTCACCCCTGAATCTTACAGTGTCCTCTATTTATTTTTAATGTATCCTTCAGAGAACACCACCAATGCTTTTCTGTTTCATATTTACAATTCAAATAACCTTTTCATATTTTAAGTATTTTCAGTTCATCAATTTTCCAACTGTAAATCTAGCACTGTTTTTTTATATTTATTTATTTCCTCTTCCATTTCTTTGTGCATTTTCCTACAGGTAGTTAGGAGTAGGGTTTTTTTTCAGCTATGCGGAGCTCCTAGTAGGAAGAATTCTGCACCTCAGATTAAATTATGGTTCCTCTGCAGTTATCTGTTTCCTGTGTTAAGGCAACAGTGGTCATGTTGTCATTTATTATGAATATTTTTCTTAACCACTTTATAAAATCTATCATCTTGCATGTTCAGCCATGCTTCCTTTTACAAAGCCAGAGGCTTCAGTTAAAACTATTATTTTTATGACTGATTTTTACAATAAATGATCAACTTTATGAATGTTTTTAAGGAGGCATAAGTGTACTGTTGTAACAATAGTAAAGCCCAGAGCTCATTAAACTATTGAATGGAGAAGACTATAGCTGGTGAAATTCACTTCTGATAAATGCAAAATAATACATATGGAAGGAATAATGTGAACTGTTCATAAATACGTCTTGGTGACTGTTTATTGCTTGTTAGCCCAGGGAAGAATATCTGGCCGACTGGGACCATTTGAAGAAGACTTCTAATTCCAACTGTCAAAAGCAAAATGTTCATCTTATTAGGAATGGGATGAAATCCAAAGCAGAACACATTAGAGAGCTTCAGTGCACAGCCTCAGGAGAAAGCTGTGCAGAAATTTCTATTTCGGCTTGGAAAGCGCATAAAGAATTAGCTGGGATCCAAAGCTAGGTAACAAGACTAATTTGGAAGGAAAATATGTTGGAGGCTGAAACTGTTTACTGACTAGAGAAACCAAAATGGACATTATGAAATCAAAGCATAATGAAAAGGCAAGAAGCAACAGTCACAAATTGTAACAAGGGAAAATATGGTTGGACATAATGAAAAAGCTTTGTACCACAAGAGCTTTGTTAACTGGAGCCTACCTAGATAGCCTATATAAGTTACATTATTGAAGATTTTCAACCCGATCAGCCAATCAGGTTAAAATTATGACAAACTGATCTGACTTTCAAACTAGCCCTGTTTTGAACTGGCAGGTGGACCCAGGGACCTCCAAAGGTTCTTGTAGCCCACATTATCTTATAATTCAAAAAAAAAGAAAATTCATTCCATGCATTAATACTTCACAAGGGGATGAACTTCAGTAAAAGAATAGAAAAGAAATGTTTCTCTATGCAGTGTGTAAATCAACCGTGCGTTTAAGACAAGAAGACTGTGGTGTGATGATATACTAAATCTGCTGCATATAGTATCTTACTCAGGAAATCTTGCATTTTTCTTGTAGAAGAGCTCAGACGGAGTCCATATACCTGAAGAAACTTAGAAGTGATTTGATTTTTATATGTGATATATTCAGAGGTATGAAAACAATTTTGAAGTTGAGCAAGAATTTTGAACAGCTTCCATTAATGAGGTCTTAATCCATCCTTTATGAATTTTAACCTTTAATTAATGAAGATTGCCAGTAAAAAAAAAATAGGGCATATTATTTCTTTTGGAAAATTCTGTGTCCTCATATTGTGTCTCACAGTCCGTGTGTTATAGCTCATGTCTGTATAAGCCTACATTTCCAATGATTCTATTACGTGGTCTCCAAAAATTTCCCTTCAAAAGTCTTTTACAGTGAAATTCATTGTAAAGGAACTTTGCAAAACCTTAGATTTCATTCAAATGTCTTACAAATTCCAGGTAGCGATAGGACTCTCATCTCTTTCCCATTTCCTTCTGTCCAATTCTCTAACAATTGATACTCTGTCTTCAAATCTATTCTTTAGTAATTTCTCCTCTTGCACTCATGTATGTTCTGTGCTCCTTGAGCTTTTATGTATTTATTTATCTATTTATTTTGGCACAGACATAGAGAGAGAGATTTATACCTATTTTTCACATGGAAGTTTTCATGGCTAGCTATGTTCAGTAGTGACAATGGGTGCAGATCTTAGTAATCAATAATAAAACTTCAGCCTAGATAACATAGTGAACTAACCTCCTTTGACTTTTAATGGGTTTCAGGTTTTACCTCTAACTGGAAAACCCTTGTCAAACAAGGGTAATATGTTAATTAATGTTATTGCAGTGATTTTTGTAAATGTCAAAAATATAGAGACTGGTACAAATACAGTAGGTAGTTTTACATAATTACAATGTTTTAAGGACAATTGAAATATTTCTCTGAGTAGTTTTGCCTACACATCCTTTTTTGCTCAGATAAATGGAAAGCACTCTCTTTTCTTATGACAAGTGGAAAAGAATGTAAAAGCCTATCTTCCTGATAAGAGGGAAAACTGAGATAAATATTTTTTTCTTTTTGATGAAAAATATGTTGAAGTTTTTACATATATAAAAGGAGAAAAAAAAATCTGATTTTTTTTCACTTTTGTGGTTTAGCAATTAGCTTTTTTAATCCTGAATATTTTAATTTTAATCTCTCTTAAACATTTTCAGAAGGAGAGTTGAATCTTCAACAATAATAATATATCTCTTATTCTAGGCTTTGCTCAGCTGTTTCAGTCAAGTAGCGTTAACAGAAACATTTTAAAATAAATTTATCTTAAAACTGCATGTTTTCTTAACTGCTCAATTAAGATAATCCGGAGGAAAATCTACAGATCAGGAAAATGACAGTGGCATGGCAAGAGTGATAGAGACTGCAAAGTAAAGGGTGATTGGCTATTGTCCTTGCTCCACAGAGCTCCCCAGGTGCTTCAGGTTAATAAGCATAGGGGAACAAACAGTTGTTTGCCTCATTGATTAATAACGTTTTGCTCTGAGCTCAGGAACTAAGGTGTCCTGCCAGAAGGAATTTACTTACTGTGTGTTTTTTCGGTCCCTTAAATGCTTTAGCATGCATACACATAACTACGATGTCCTCAAATGTTTGTATTGGATCCGGTCCAATAAACTTCTGGCTTTGTCTGGAACCTCTAGATCCTGCTAAATTGTCATTGTCATTAAGCAGAAAACCCCCTCTCAAAATTATGTTTGAGCACCTGATCTCCACCATTGAAATGGATATTCAGTAAGAGGTTTTGTTCTAATATGTGGCAGAACTGCAGTCAGAATTAAGAGTACAACAGAACCTTTCCTTGAAGTTTCATACCCTTCAGTCTTAAAGATGCTGTACAAATATTACTATTAACATATATATGAACAAATAATTTAAGCTGTAACTAACCCATCCCTTTTTTTTGAGTAGGATCTGGATTGCAATCTGTGTCAGCTCACAGCTTCATTCAAGAAAACAATTGCAGAGAAAATCTGACGTCAAAATGATGTTAACTGAACAAACACAACAGTTGAGCTGATCAACAGAACTTGAGGTAAGAATATTTTGTCTGATCTTGCCAGGGTGTGTTCTGAAATATTTGGAATAAACTGGTTAAATTCTAGGTAAGCCTAAAAAATTCCTGAGAATAGCGTGGAAGGAAAAAGCACGAGTGGGTAATGACAACACGACCCTGCTGAAAAATCATTTAAATCAATGCAGAGAGGAAAGAAAAAAAAAAAAAAAGCAACCCATCATAAAATCCTGGGAAGTGAAATGTACTGCACTAGAAATGATGGATACTACCTGCACTTGCCAAAAAAAAAAATAAAGTGTACTATTGAGTGGCCTGTATTGTTGTGGTCTCTAGAGAAAGGTCTCCATAACTAAGTTACCACATTTATACACAACTGTGAACATATTTGACAGCCTGGGCTGCCTCTTGCTAATGAGCAGAAAAACTGAGTAATCCTACAGGTCAGGGTGGAATTGCCCTGTGTCTGCCCCACTGCACTTTGATTGTAAATAAGTGGAAGGTACCAACCACATATTAGCTGCTTGCTTTTTCTTTATCTTTTTGCAGCAATCATTCATTTTTAATTACAATTAAACTGCATTTATGCTAAAATTGCATGCTTTTCATTGTAGATATTATCTTTATTTGTAGAGCAACATGACTGAAGCTATCACGTACCTATTTAATTGTCAGTTTCAAGAAAACCATTGAGGTAAGCCATAGCATTGCTGTGCAGTCTCCCTTAAGCCTTAACAGAACTCCCGCTGTTTTGGTGTATCGCTTAGATTTTTACCGATTCCTTTTTCACAGAATCACAGAACGGTTGAGGTTGGAAGGGACTCTAGAGATCGTCTAGTCCAACCCTCCTGCTCAAGCAGGGACACCTGGGGCCTGTTGTACAGGGTCCCATCCGGGCAGGTTTTGAAGAGACTCCGAAGAAGGAGACTCCACAATAACAGGAAATAAAAACAGCAAAGGATATTCACACTACTTATTTCCATGAATTTCCCAGATAGTCTGAACAGATTTTTCTTAAATATGAAGTTGCACTTCGTAAAATATCTGACCTGTTTTGTAAGACCACAAAAGGAAAAATTCCATTTATGCAAATCTGTCAGTAGAGGTTGGCAATCAAGAAGATAAAAACCAATTTGGAAAATAGTATTTATAATTATCAAAAAAAACTAATGTAATTAAATAAGATAAACTTATGATACGTTATTCCAAAATCAATACACCAACAGATGTAGAGAGATGTGTATAAATAATTGTTTGCTAGGAAAACAGCAAAACCACTGGTATATTATATTATCTGTACCTGAGAAGTTTGGGTTTCCCCAAGACACACTTGAGAAATTTGTATTTTGCAGACCCCAAAGTCATCAGAAACTCAACACAATTGCACAGAGACAGTCTCTGAGTCTTGGACTTGAAGGTTTATACACAGTTAGAGGAAGTTTTTCTCCAAGATTTGAGGGCTTTTATTAGTCATCTTACTGTGTGAGTTAAGGGGGAAGATATTTAAAAGGATTAATTGAGAATGTCAGGTCTTTTCCTCTGAGAATAAATTCTTTTTGACTATAACAGGAGACAGTTAACTTCTGAAAAGCATCAAGACTGATGATTTTGTCTATATAGCATTGACCTGGAAGCTCAACCATTCAGACTAATAAATCAGGCAATTTATATTTAATCATTAACTAACTCCCGAGCTGAACAGCTGTTCAAAATTAGAAATGGGTCACCCTGGCCAGGATGACATTACAGGCAATCTATAATGCATTAGAATAAAATTATAGTGATTTTTAACTGTCTGGAAATTTATTACACTGCATGTTCAAACTCTTAAACCCTTGTTAGCCAGTGTCGCTAGTGATTTATGGTGCTTGGGTGGTACGGTAAAATTACTGAAGATTTAAATAGACAATCATTCTATGTTTAGTAAATCTTCAAATTTCAAAGCTATTTTGGAGAATGAGGTGGGTGCTCTTTATTGTTTATGACTTAGCAGTCAGTGACAACAAGAAGGGAGAACGGATAAATCAAAAAATCCGCTTGTAAATTAATGGATTTATTGTCTTGTTGCCTTCAGTTAATGATTTAAAGAAGACTCTAATGAGTTCTGTAGGAAAAACTGGATATCTAAAATACTTAAAAACAAACCTGCTGCATTATAAAGGTCTCTGTTAGAGCTTTTAACAGGAACAATCCTTTACTGATCATTTGTTGGATATCTCTTGTTAGTGTAGTTGGGTTTAGAAGGAAACCACCCATATTGATGAGTTTACAATGAGAAAATTTTGAATATTAACTCTCCTAAGCACTGTATTTAATTAAATATATTTATTTTCTTTGAGTATACTTTATATACCCCTTTTATCAAAGAAAAGTTTAAATATGCTGTTATTGTAGAATTCTATTTCTGTCTCTACAGAATAGAATAGGTAATCATTTCAATAAATATTTCTGATTTTTTTTTTTTAAATATAAATTGAAAATACTTCATAAACATCAAGTGTTAACAACTGTTCTATTGCTTTAGTTTTGTGCATATAGAAAATTGTTTACTAAAAATGAGAACTGTTTAATGAAATTGATTTACATTTTAAGATTTTCAAGAATGAACGCATCTCTGGGTCCAGTGAATATAGAGTTCTATATTTAAAAGTCTGTATTTAAAACACTCCTTGCAGATCGGTATGTGTTTTCTAGTACTTATGCTTTTCTCAGATTATAGATACATTTCAGGGAAATGAGGAAAAGAAGATAATTTTCTTCTGGCAAATGAAAACTCATTCCCATTCCAATCGAGTATGCCAAATTCCGCCCTTTGTGACACCTGCGTAACAGCAAATCCTATAAATGGTTGTAGTGTGGTGTAAACAGCTCTGCTTTGCTTAGTTTTCCAGCTCCAGGTAGAGTGTAATTACAAAAAATCCCCTCTTCTTCATACCTGGAGGAAATCGTGATGGGATTACATAAATGCAGAGCTGTCTCTACCATATTTCCCTTCTTACCTGTGACGGTGTGTGTTACTCTGGCCTCCTGGAAACAGGCCTCAGACATCAACGTTTCACCAAATGCTGCCACTCATCTTTCGTGAACACCGCGTAAAAAGTATAGCTATAATATGATATGCTCCGAATAGCATGAAATTTCTCTCAAACTGGATTATTCTCTTGTCATCATCTTCACCAGTGTATATCACTTAGCCCTTCCTTCCTCATCCCTTTTCACAAAGCTGTGGACTGCTCCTCTCTTCCTTACCGCTCTGAATGCTCCTGACCTTCTTCTACTGCTTAAATATTTCCAGCGGGTCACAAAGTAGACCTGAGGGTAGACAGGGCGAGCAGGCCTAAGGCTGAAGAGGTGGAGTACGCCTGAGGGTAAACAAGGCTGGTGTGCCTGAGGGTAAACGGGGCAAGTACGCTTGAGGGTAAGCAGGAGGAGCAGACTTGAGGATAGACACGGGGAGTAGACCTGAGGGTCAACACGAGGAGTACGCCTGAGGGCAAACAGGGTGAGTAGGCCTGACGGTGAGCAGTGGCAGTGGACCTTAGGTAATCAGGGGGAGCCAGAGGTGAGGCAGTTTAGGAGGTATAAAATTATCCAAATCTCATAATTTTTTGGAAGACTTAGGGGTCACAGAGAAATTCCCTGAATTTGCTTTAATTGCCTTAATTTGCTTTACATTTCCCCAAAACTTTTGCAGTATTTTCATTAAATATTTTTGAAAGGAGGTGGAATTATTGTGAGTTATGCATTCTGAAGGAAAATCTGGTTCTCGATTAGGACATCTGCAGTATTTACGAGCTGTTGCTGTCCCTACTTCATAGCAAGATCTTTTCTGTCACAGATGTCTGTCCTCATGGTCTGTCTAAACATGAGTTTCCCTGCAAGCAGGACCCCATGCTGGTGCCTTCGCCTCCCTCTTTCTTCCCTCTTGTTCTCCTCTCACTATTTTTGGTGTATTTTTCTCGGTTCCGCCCTCTCAGTCCGTCAGTTAATGGAAATCCATCAGTTTATCTCAGAAAGGAAACAAAGCGTGAGGTCCCAAGTACTGCTGTTTGATTTTTCTTGTTTTAATTATTTTTGAATTGTTTTAGGCATTTGTAACACTTGTCTTAAGCAGTATTTTGATACGTAGAAGGCACACAAACCTATCCGTAAGTGACCTTGCCACATATGCCCCTGAATATCTAGTAAGCAGGTGTAGGCTGAGGGTAAAGAGTGACTTGAAGATCTTCAAAACCTGCCTGGATGTGACCTCATGCCACATGGGCAGGGAGAGTTGGACTAGATCCTCTCTAGGGGTCCCTTCCAACCTCAACCATTCTGTGACTCTGTGAAATCACACTATGGTCTCACAATTAATGTAGCTTATTCTCTGAGCATGTGAAGTATGGAACTGTTACCTCTATTTTAAATTGGAATTAAATTTTAAATTGGAAAGCTAGGCCATATCGGGCTAGAAGAGTTGCCTGAGGGCACTCTAGAAATATAGTTAAAGCAAGATCTAGTCTTTCCAAGGTTGGCACTAAGAATACTGGAGCATCTTTTTGTTGTCATCCGCCTTTTAGAAGAGTTTAACAATCACTCATTTGCGTGGAGCTTTGTTTTGCCTGGAATATCTACCTGGCCTTTTCTGCCAAAAATTTGTCTGCAGATAAAGTTCTTTTTCAAAACCTCCTTCTACATTGCAGCCTTCTGCTAGGTAGGTAGAAAAAATATATATATACATATTTCTCACTTTTTTTTTTCTTTTGTGCTGTTTATTTATCTCGGATAGTGGAACCTTTGACACAGACATCATTCTTACCTCTTTTCCCTAAAATGAATTGCATTTTTTTTCTAAATAAAAATAACTTATAGAATAACTTTGCAGTTTTTAAGATGCTTTCACTGAACAGCAGTTAATGAAATACCTCATCTTAGTTTTGATAGTTTTCCTGCAAGAAAAAGACCTTAGATAGCTCCTGGTCTTCTAATTTTTGTATAGATAAATGCTGATTTATGTTCCAGAAAAATGTGTTCAGGAGCATGTAATGTGCTTCAATGTGAGCACTGAATTTGAAATATCTAAATCTACATATACTGATTTTTTTAATTTAACCAAACTATTACTAAATTTAATGAAAAAATATCTTGAAGGGAAGTACATCTTTTTGAAGCTCATGACAAAAATGATAAATATCTACTTTTAAAACTTTCTGATATATTCTTTTGCATCTGGTAGTCCAAAGGGGTCCTTCTTTTCTGCCTAGCAAATTTTCATTTATGCCAGTCCAGTTATCTTGTGCATTGCGCGGGGTCGTGTCTTGCTTCTTTGCAGCCTTGGCAGACTGTTATATTCCGCTCTGATTCAAAGTTTCACATTCTCATAACCAAATACCTGCACCTGATTGTTGTGTTGACTGATGACGCTACGGTAGCAGCATGGAATAACGGGGGACTGCCTAGCGATAGGGTATCAGCAGCAAAAGCCGCTTTGCTAATGCACTGTGAGCCCTGGCCTGCAGTGATAGATCCTCAGCAGGAGGGAATTAAGTGGATAAAAAATAAATATGAGACTGACCTTAAAAGTCATACATTTAGGACAGGAAGGGTATATGCCTGCTGAAGAATTGGCTTTCACGTTTACTGCCCTGAAGTTCCCCTAATTTTTATAAGGGATTGGTGTTTGCTGAATTGCCCTTACTTGAAATCTTGAAACATTACAATGTTTCAAAGCTGCTGCTTATTTATCCATAGTATCATTTTCCATTTAAAATGTTGCTTGAAAGAGGACCTTTTGCTACTCTCTTTGTGAGGTTTGGGGAAGAAATAAAGTGGAAGCTGTGGTGTGCTTCTTATGAAGGGTAAAACAATTTTCAATAGGTAGGATGCAAATCCTGATGATATGACATTACCGGTACTGTATAGCTTAGTCTACAGGACACAGCATGTGCATCTAACAGAGGGAAAAATCCAATCCTGTGTATTGCATTCAAGGCAAAAACCATTATTAGGTCCTTTGCTGATAAACAAACAGTAAAAAACATCTTTTAACTGCTGTACAAGTTTTAAAACATTTTAAGGCTTTTAAAGACTAGAAAGTGCTACCTGAGTTTATTTTACTGAAATCCAGACACAACATACAGTTGTTCATAAGGCATAGCAATGCCTTATTTTTTAAAAAAAACAATTATCATTTATCCTGTGTGCTCATCTGAATGAACTCTATTCCTCATCTGCCGTGGTGCGGGGGGGAACTGGCAGACTAGATGTGGATTGAGGAGTGCAGGAGTTTTCCAGCCCTAAAATCAATTTAAGGAAACCGTGCCTCAGCTTGGCATGGTTTGTTGGGCCATGTCATGGGACAAATCAAGGAACTGGCGGAAGGAAGGGAGGAAAGGAGGAAGGGAAGGAGGGAGGAAGCTATAACATGGGGCCGAAAAGAGCATCCAGAAGAGGAAATTCTGTATATCAGTATTGCCTCCTATGCCCGCTGTGTCAGAGCAACCAGCTGCCAGCGTTCACCAAACCAGCCAGGCAGGGGCAGTGCTGCTGCTCGTCCTCTTTTTTTTTTTTTTTTTTTTAATAGAACTAGTCTGCTCACACCAAAGCTCACTTGCTCCATTTCTCATGTAAATGCTCTAAACATCCAGCTGCAGAAACTGTTGCAGACTCCCCCTTCCAGTGACAGGACTACAGCTCTGACAGCTTTGAATTTGGTCCTTCAAGTGGGTGATTCCTGTGTCTTAACTAAGACTGCTATAGCATGAGTGATGAAGAAAGCAGGAAAACATGTTTTGCTCTCCTGTGTGCATGGCCTGTGCATGAATCTTCCATTTCTACTCCTCGCTCATCCCTTTTGAAAACTTGCTGTCAAATTTGAAAAATATTAAAAATATTTCCTAAGATCTAATTAAGGTACCTCTAGATATGAATCTTCAGGGATGATAATAGGAAAATTAAGGAAGCTAATACTTAGGCCCTGGTTTCACTCATACTCTCAATCACTTTTTCATGAAATCTTTCATGAGTGGTTGAGTCCTCAATGCATCTGTAACAAGTGGAGTCAACTTAAATAATAATGTTGACTTTTCTTTATAGAGTATGAACCTGGTAAAGCTTAATATTTATTTTGTTATATATTTCTTCTCATGAACTGAAATGCTGTATTATTGACTGTAGTCAAAGTGATTTTATTTGGAAGATGGAAAATATCTCTCCCTTCTTCATATTCCTATTTTCAAACAACACATCAGCAGCTAGACTTTCCATATTAAAGAATACAAAAAAATAAAAAGTCAATGACACCCAAAAGCAGTTCCGGATTATCTCAAATTTTACTCACAGAGTTTTCAGACTACTTGCACAGTTTCAAACTATTAAGAGAGAAAATATGAAAGGGATGTTAAATAAAAACGCTATCCAGTTATGGTCATATTACCCAAGTTTTCTCTTCTTCCTTTTCCACTCTTAGATTTCAGGTGTTTGGTGCCTGCACACTGAATCTGAGCAATATGCAATAGATCAATCTTACATACATAAAGCTCATGGAAGATGTATCCTTGTCCTGCACTTTGCCCTCTTGAAATAATTCCTTTTATTACATTTTTCCTTAATGGCATTTGAAGTACTTCAGAGTAAGACCAGAGAGAGCCTGATTTATAGAATCTGTAGTGGAGAAACTGAGTGGAGAAACTTTATGGAAAGTTAGAATTATACTGGCCTTACACAAGTAGTCTAACAAGTCCTAAAAATGGGACAAAGAGGAGTTTCAAACAGTAGAAAATGGTTGGATTGGAAAGGACACAGCATTGACTTTTGCATTGCGTTGACTTAGCAAAAGTTTCCCCATAGTACAGCTGATCTCCATACACACACACATGCGTGTGTATGTGAAAATATTCAAATATGAATCAAAGCTTCTTTGGTGAATATTTTGACAACATTATATGACCTCACATTCTCTGTCTCGCTAAAGATGTAGCAAGTCCTATTGTGGAGCATATATGTGATAATATCCCTTTACTGAATACATAAAGTTTTCATTGTTCCGGGTTCATTTCTGTTATTTGTTTATTTTAGTAGTCATGTCAGGCACATTTTTTTTTCCTTCCTAATAAAGAAAGACTGGAAAGATATTTTTGATAGATATGGTGCAGTCCAGCAGCTGAAGTTCATTAATAATTGGAATGTTGCAGACTATGAAGTAATGAATACTAATTACTCCTTTCATGTCTGACAGCACCCTGTGGACCAATACATCAGCCCAGACTTTAATTTGGTTCTAGTAATGGTTTCATCAATAGTACATTAATTCTGTGTTTGAAAAGATATACAGTTGAACCTGACCCACACAGTAGATACCACTGTCATAAAATGGCCACATACTGACAACAACTGGATAATTACAAATAATTAAATCCACTGAGCTTCAGACAATCCTAATTTTAAGTAAAATATATCTTATCATATCAATCGACAGAAAGCATATCTAGGGAGATTTACCAGCTTGTACTCCTTCCAAAGCAAATTTACTATCCTGCATATTAGAGAACTTGCTGATCTGTGAAGCAGCTTCATAAAAGTATATATCTCCCTCATTGTTTACCAAGATTTTTCTGGTGCTGGAATCTTCGATGTTCTGTGACACTGACTTCTGGGACTGTTTCTGAATGAAGACCACAAAAAATTTCTCAGCTTCAGAGAATTTCAGATGCGTGTGTATAATTGATTTTTCACTCACCTTGTAGATGGTTGCAGTGGGAAATATAGGTGTCTGTTTTCTCTGAAAATTAGATTTTTTATTAAATTATCTTATACTTAGAAACCTGACAATCCTTAGACATTCAAGTCTAAGTATTTTGTTTTAACTATGCTGTTTCAAAACTGCTCAGTGACTTTTAATATACATTAAATTATGACCTTATTTTATTAAAATATTTTAGGAAATTTTCTGTAAAGAAAATCAGAAAAAAAATTTCAAAAACTGCCATTTTATGGGGCATGGGTTTATGTAAGCATGAAAGATATATATAAAAAAAAGTAAAATCTAGGTGCAACTTATAGTAAATACAAAAATGACTCAGAATGCACCTAGATCTACTGGAGCAGCTAAATCAAGGCATAAGTATAAACAGATGCCAATTCTATGCAGTTTTTGTTTGTCAGTACTTTGCTATAAGAGCATGGATGTAATTGAGTAGATTTGATTTGGATTGGCTTAATGTTTGTGTTTTATCTTGTCTCTCCAGCCAGCACTGTTTTGGAGATCACTGGATGTGACCATTAACTATAATAGATCAAGGCCATTTTGACTTGTATGAGAGATGATAGAGGAAAAAATTAATTGTTCATAAGATTCGTAGTTGCATCCACATGAGCTGTTACACTCCTTCAAATTGTTTGCCCTTTCACAAAGTGGTAGTCATGTCTTTCCAATAGCAAGATATAGTTATTACAAGGTTTTTTAAGATATCTTCAAATTTGATTTATGCACTAATGTAGCTCATATGAACAAATATAAATTCTAATGAGACATGAACAAGACAGTTCAGTTCACTCACTCTCTCTATGGGAATAGTCTTCCTTGCCTTGAGCATCTCGACAGCTGTGCAACTTTAAGGCAGCTGAACTAGTTTGACCAACTTGCACAGCTTGCCTACTGAGATTGCCTAGAAACAGCTCCATTCTGCTCTAGGTTTCACCTGGTTTGTTCAACTTTGTGCAGTACATTACTTGCTGGAGTTCGCAAGGCTGTTCCAGAAGCTTTTAATTTTAAGCAGCAGGAACTGAAAGAGGCTCCTTTGGAAAATATGTGTTTATCCTTCTTCTTTCTTACTGAAAAATATTGTTTCCTATTCCTTTCCTACCCAAGAATTTATCACTTCTCTCCATTCTTGCTGAGCTGATCCAAAACATTTAGCTATAGGAAACTGTCATACTTTCTGCCACTTAGAGTTACAGTGCATTTTGGACAGCACCTACCCAGAGTGTACATTTGTTCATTTTGACTTGCATGAAAGTATTAGCTAAGATTTTTTTTTGCCTAAACTCTTGACCTATTTCATAATATACAGCCATGTTCCTGTTCTTAGGCCTTTTTTTTTTTTTTTTTGTCTTCATGCTGTCTTTGAAAATCAAAAGCATAAGCTTATTTGTTTCCATAGGCAGCACTCCCACAAGGAACAAGCAATTCTTTGTGCAGATAAATTCAGATTTTGGCAAATGAGAGCAGATGTTGCATTAAATCCCAGGTTTCTCATAGGTCAGATTTTGGCCACCATGCTAAACAATTTTTTTAAGGCCTGTACCATAAAAATAGGAAAGTCTGCTTTTATGTTGCTTTATCTTTAGCCTCTGGTATGGTACTTTAGCAGAAGTAGTGTTACTGCATGGGGCAGGTTGACCCCTCTTCAAAAGTTAGAAAAGATGGACCATATTTAAGGTAACAGTAAGACCCAAGAGCTATCTGATTAAAATTGTTTGAAAACTTTCCTAAGTTTTCAAAATAAGTAATTGAGACAGACATTTACTCCTCAGCTATACATTCTTCAGTTCACCAGTGAATAACTCTGGTGTCTGCTCTATATGCAAATTAAACTATGTCAATTAAAAAATGCTCTATGTATTCTTCATATAATTTTAGTCTGTTCTGTCATCCTTCCTTTTTAATTTTCTCTTAAACTGAAGGTACTTAAAGTTTGGTTTATATTGATTTCCTGTGATGCCAAGGATCATATAGTACTCATCTTTTGTATTACAGGATTTTTGTGAATTGCATATATTAACTGAGGTTCCGTTTCTCTTGGTTTTTTTTTGCTTTTCAGATATATTAAGACTAAGGACAAAGAATGTGAATTCAAAAAAAAACTTCTGTCTCACTCTTCTCTTTACACTAAACTAGCTAACCCTCAATATAGACCAGACCTGCTGGCTTCATTAATTAAACTGTCAGCAGGGATGAGCTGTAAGACCAACTGTTGGCTGAGATTGATAGTTCTCAAAGACAGACAAAATAAAATAAAATAAAATAAAATAAAATAAAATAAAATAAAATAAAATAAAATAAAATAAAATAAAATAAAA
>JAWLRI010000169.1:4955182-4968557 GCA_034781795.1 Crypturellus tataupa | reverse complement strand
AAATAAAATAAAATAAAATAAAATAAAATAAAATAAAATAAAATAAAATAAAATAAAATAAAATAAAATAAAATAGGTAAAGCTATATGAAAAGCATAGAAGTGCTAACTCAGCATATACATCTTCTGTTGATAGGTTTAAAAATGTGTTCCCAGGAGGATGAGTTTTGCCATCTGGGAAAAAGCTCCACTGGAAATTAAGTATATTAAATTAAATTAAATATATTGTGATCTTGTCCCTACACTCACTCTTTGCATTGCCTTTAATTTACAGTACAGGATTAAAGCCCTCTACAGTGCTTTGTACTTTACTGATCTTGAGCCAGTAAATGCAGAAAAAAAATAATACCAGTTCCTAAGAGGATATCATGGCACTGTTAGGCCCTAGGGCATTTAATTAATCATGCTCAGAATTTATTCCTGCAAGGATGCAGGAATTTTGAAGCATTCTCTATAAGAAATTTACTGTGATAAATCTACCAAATTATCTGATGCTATGAGGAAGAGAAGTCACACACTTCAAAATTACCAGCTTTACCGAGGATGCATTCACTGAGTTACATAAGCAAATTAAATAAGATGTTTTCAGCTCTCACCTCTGGTTGGCTGAAAGTTTCCTCAAAAAGCCTCTTGTCAGATGCCTACTATCTTGACATCTTAAACTTGCCAAGTTATGTCACCTAAGAAATGTAGAGACGGAAATGGATTTTCTTGCATGTAAAAGCTAACAAACAAGAATTCTGGAAATAAGTATATGAAAATAATTATACTTATTTTAAAGTTTTCAGTGCATCCTTCCACAAAGCAACCCAAAAGGCTTGGATTCATCTCTTAAGAATCAGGAGGACAATCAGTGGTATGTCTCTAACATGACAGAAGATGTCATCTACTCAACCTTTCTTTTCACAAGGCAAGGACTTTTTGAAAAGGAAAAGCTAAATTTTCTTGGCCCAAATAGTTTTTCAAGTGAGGAATAAAATTCTTGATGATGATAGAAATTTCTTATTTCTGCTGGGTTTTAACTAGAAGGTGATGCCTTTGCTCAAATGATGATCTTCGTACCTTACGAGTTGTGCAGTTCGGCAAATGTTAAAATTTGTCGAACAAATTTATATTGAAATGCTTCAATATAAATAATAGTTACAGAAATTCTAGAGATGCCTTTATGTAACTGTTTTCATTTAGAATGCTTTAGTAACTTTCTGAGGCTATATTGAGGATAAATAGCATGATCTAGCAGCTTGTGACTTTATAATTATTCCCTAATTAATACACATCTATAACAGATTCAGGCTGTAATTTTTCTTTTTCATTTGAGTATCTGTAAGCCCTGAAAAAAAAAAGGATTTTATTGTACTGAGTAGCAGGTTTTGCCCTGTAAAGCTCCAAAAGAGACTAACAGAGCTGGTCAGTAACAGACGTGGGAATTAAACTAGAAACTGACAATTCAGAACAAAGTTAAAAAATTATAAATTATGATATGGATTAATTTATCCATGTCACTTAGACTTTTCACTCTATGCTGCTTAACTGTATTCTTGCTAGCAGTGGTGCTGGAATGGATCAAGATGCATGGAAATCTGTACAGTAACTGGAAAATAGGCTCTATTGTAATTACAAAGTAGACACAAAACAGAGTAAGGAGCACTATTTCTGATTTCTTTAATTTTTTTATGGAGAAAGTGTTTTAGTAAAGGAAGAAGGATTTTTTTTATTAGAAAGCAGAGAGAATATATTGTAGAAGGGTACAATATTTTTTATTATATTTTTATATTTGAATATTTTTTTGATTAAAATGATAAAAGAAGTCGTCCATCTCTTTTTAAAATCAGGGAGGATTTGACTGTTGGCACTTAGAGCATAGCAATTGCATTTTCTGCAAAAGAAAATTGAGATAGGCTACTTTGGGTTTTGAAGATGTCTTTTTAAATAGGTAAGTAGGTAAGTTCAGTTCTGTGTGAGTATGTGAGCATATGAGTGTGTGTGTGCATGTGGGAATGGTTTTACGAAAATGTTACATTCTTTAATGACAAAAAAATAAGAATATCACTCTCTCTACAATAGGTTTCAAATCAGTATTTTAAAATGCCGTTAAAACAAGATGTAAATTACTGCATTGGAGTTTTAGAAAATGCAACCACAGGAATTCTTGTTGTTTTATACTCCCTACTCAGTAATATTTAGAGCAGTGAATACTTTAAGGCAGAAGTGGAACAAGTCTGGCCTTTTTCAATTTTGTGTGCTGTCAGGAGTCTTCTTAGAAGTAAAGAGATTCAATCCAGGCTCGAATTGGGTTTCCTTCTTTGATTAACAATGGAACATACTTATAAGAGCCCCATTGACTTTTTAACTACTCAGTCATGGAGTGCCATTAGGGTAAGTTTAGAAAATTGCTTTTCAGCTCTCACTCTTTTTTTTTTTCATGTTATTTCTGGAGATATGCTACAACGAAATAATGTCAGATAAAATCATGGTAAATTTTATTAAAACCAATGATGATCTGAAAGATTTGCTTTTGTCCTTTGCCTGTATTTTTCCAATAGATTGTAAAATTACATATGGTGATTTATGTGGAAATCCAATTTCAACAAAATTTGTCCAGTCCCCTAGGAATATCATTTTGATCTTCGTACTGTCCTTGCCATAGTAAATGTTCAATGAAAGTTTGCTGTTTATATTATATTGATATTTAAACATAAGTAGGCAGTATGGCCATAGTGACCAAAATAATCTCTTATAAATAATATTATCCATATATATGTAAATTTGAATTTTACTGCAAGTCTTAAGCCCCTTGTAATAGTGCCAAACTGTGCTTTTTGACCTATACCCTCAGTGTAAAGCTTTAAATAAGAAGAAAAACATTGCTACTTTGGGGATATCACATGCATTTGTGTCTCTGGAATGTTTCTAGGCTGTCGCACTGATGGATGTGTTCAGAAGACTAAGTAAAGGTACTGAAGGATCCATCAAGAGGTGGAAGAAGTGTCTGGACTCAGAACATCCACAAAAGGAAAAGCTCCCTCAAGAATGGAAAAAAAAAAACTCCCTTCAGAAACTAATCATACCGAGGGCACTCTGTCTGGATAGGATGATACGCACCGTAAGGTGAAATCCGATGAGCCATGTGAGAGGTTTGGCTTGAATGTGTCAGTGTGGAGCAAATTCATACATACTAAGCTATTCTGCTAATAGCTAAAATGTATTTCTCGGTGTTAGTTCTCTTCGTCTTATTAGGGCTAGTAACTAGTGCCACAGGATGACAATTTTTCAGGTCACCCTTCTTTAAAGTTCTGTGATACCAACAAATAGCAGTTGTGGATACATATCCAACCTTTTGTTCCATTATTTCCCTGCTGTACTGTTTCAAACTTTCAATCGCAGTGATGGTTTGCATGTCTGATCCTCCAACCCCCACTATCACTGCAATTAGCCCATTTAATGCCTTCTGAGAAAGCAATGTTTCTGCCACAAGTATTTACTCTGCCAGCTGTCCTGCATTTATCTGACATTATCTCCTGCATGAAGTTTTTTAGGATTGAGGTACTGAAGAGATCCTTTTTCATTCAGAAGTTGCTGTGCTCTATCACATGGTCCTATTCATGCAGAACCAGGATCTTCTCCAGTCTTGCTCTCACTGGCTGACTCTCCTTTCCTTTAGCTCACTTACCTGACACCTTCTTAATGAAACTGCTGCTAAACTGTCACTTTCAGCTGCTCAAATTGAAGAATGTTGTGCAGGATTAAAGTTTGTAACAGGGATAATTTTTGTGTTTCATGGAAATTTTATGGTGGAAAAGCTTGGCCCAGAATAGGAGCAAGGATGGACTCAGCAAAATCATATGAAGAGAGCAGCCCTGGTTTAAGGAACACCCAGTTATGCTCCCACTAAAGAAATAAAATTGGAGCTCCAGAGGAAATGGAGGCATATATATATGTATATCAGTATATAATATCTATGTATATATATATATACTTGTGTGTATATGCAAGCGTGCACACATGCATGTATATGCATATATTTTTTTCTTAACACAGAATAAAGCCCTTCAGATTATAATGAAGTATAAATTACTGTGGTAAAGTTGGACATGGTTGATTTTCAAGAGAAGATCTGAGTTTTAAAGTTTCTTCCACCCCCACCATATTCATGGCAAATGGAGAGATGAAAAGTGTAAGGCCGTAAGCACTATAGTATGAAGAAATTTTTATACTGAGCATTCCTCTGCTTGGCATAATGCAGGTTTTCTTTGTACTGTTTTCTACCTTTTGACTAGATGAGGGCCAGAGGGCAATTTTCTCCATACTCTTACAATCTTATGCCCCCTGTGACTAAATAATGGTCATTATACAAACTATATTCAATTGTGCGAGGCTCTGTCGCTTTATGCTTAGGATTACTATTCCCTACAGACAATATGAGAATACCAGGTTAATACAGCTGTGACCTCACTGTGCTCAATTTAAACTCAGGCCTCACAAGGTGAGAGGCTTGTGCATTTACCCACTGAACCAATCAGTTAAAAAACTGATGTGATATCTACCACATGTTGCTCCCTTTTTTATAAGGGAATTGCTCTGTACCCCCTGTAAGAGTTTCTAAAGCTCAGTAACAATGCCGAACATCTATCAAAATGTCAAAAGGTTCATTATCTTAAAACCAAGGGAACAGATTTCTGCAGGCTTTTTCTAATACCAGCAATAAGGCAACTGTTGAGAGCTCGCAATTTTGCTTTTTGAAATTGTAAGGATTTAGTGAAGTGCTTCAGAAGAAGTAATATGTATTGCACTAGTGATAGTGAAATTAATGGGGCATTATCATTCTTTTTCTTTTTTTTTTCTCTCCACTAATTTTCTTATCTCCTCCCCTTCTGTCAGTCACCCTCCCCCAATTATTTCTTTTACTGGCAAAAAGCTTGAGTTTATTATAGATTCTAGAAGATTTCATAACCTAGAGAAGGCTGCCAAACATGGCCAGTGAGTCATTCTCCACAGGAGTGTCAAACAGCCCCTGTGGTGATGGTTGTCCGCTCAGTTGGAGGGAGATTTCAGCAAAAGGTTTAAACAGCAATTATTTTTTTTTTTTGCTTTGCTTTGCTTTGCTTTAGTTTCTGATTGTAACAAGCCAAGCATCATGCCAATTGAGTGCATGTCATATTTTGCTTTGCGTTTTGTAACACTATCTTTTTATTCCCGAGAGGAACACAAGAGATAATATAGAAAGCCTCTAGTGACTAGGTAGGATTATGTCCTCAGGAATACACTTTACCCATGTAATTAAGAACTCCTGTTCCATTGAGTAGGCCATAATGGAGACTTGAATAAAATTAGACTGACTAACCCTTGGGAAGCTGTATAATTAGCACTGAAGTGCTGTTCTTCAGAGATAGCAATAGCAGCTTTGGCCAGCATTGTATGGTTTGAGAATCCACTCTGCAGCAAACAAAAAGATCTACACAAAGCCCTAGTAAACTATCATTCTTGGCATAATCACAGAGTTGACAGGAGCACTGCAATTGCTAATGTTGCTGAAAGAAGGTGCTTTCCTCCTACTTTTTATGCTAAATAGCCAATGTATATTGCAACAATCCCTTTGTCCTGAAGCTGTCCTGAAGATGTGGGTTCCGCACCTTGCTATTTTGGAGGTCACTGGGACCCTGTTATTCACAGGTTAGTCCCTAATGCTCTATTTTTAACCTCAGCAGCATATACATTTTGTTGTCAACCAAGTTGCCCACAACAAACAAGAGCATAGACTAGGCTGTAGTGATATCTACCAAGTCAAATAAAATCACCATAAGATGAGAGGAGAGGGAAGAGAGCTAAGCACAGTACAAACATAAAAACTGAATGCCTCATTGATATTTAAAGTGAAAAGATCTTAAACCAGGTTTTACACAGCTGCACTGGTAACCAGATATAGTTTCTAAAAATAACCCTGCTTTTCTATAGAGAGCATTGAAATTGAGGGAAAATCTCATGCCTGGTTTTCAGTGGAATTTAAAGATACTCAGCTGTTGTGGGGATATGGCATGAAAACTGAAGATGTAAATACAGCTGTATTGCATATCTGAAGCCACACTAACAAACGGGAAACATCTGAGAGAGTTTTGCTGTTAGAGAACACCTCCATTTTCCAGCCAGTTATGCCTCACTACTGAGGGAAGAGGTAGGTGGGAATTTTACTAGGGAGACTTTTAATAATGAAAGGCTGGGGAATGTCCTAAATCAGACTAAATAAAAATTTTGAGGCAAATTCCAATGATGCTAAGCCAGCTATAGCTAATGCAATTTGCTTTTACTCAGTGCATCTCAAGCTTCAATCTCCTGTTTAGCCAAAGTAGCTATTGCCTACACAATTGCGTTAAAAAAATATATCCAAAAAAAAACCCACCCCACTTTCCTGACATTTTTATTGGGAATTAGGTAAATACTTATTAGAAAACCTTTTGATATTACAACAAATCTGGTATCCTGTCAAGGAAATAACAAGCAAAAGAACAAATGTCATCATTGCCTCATCTCTGCACTTTCTGACACAAGCCTCTGAAGCATGGTCAGGAAATTAGGGCAAAACCCTTTATGGAGCGGAAGTTGAGGAAAGTCCAGAAAGTGGCAGAGCAAGAAGAAGAAGGGCAAGTATGTTGTTAGATAAAGAAAATAAGTTTTGAAAAAAGATTGGATTTTTTCTTAGCAAAACTAAAAGTGGTTTGAGGCAACCGGTTGGTAAACAGGCAGAAAAAGGACTAACTTGAAGATTTTTGGTAATCAGTTTATGTGATTTGCATTATTTTCTCAACCTCAGGTATGTGATATATCAAAAAGTTGTTTTGTTAATTAGTTCTGGCTTTCATCACTTTCACTTTGAAAGGGATGGGTGCAGCCTATATGGAGAGGTAGGTACTGCCAGGCCATTATCCTGTCCTGTGATTTGAAGTCTCCTCTTTCCATCCCTCTATGCCCTCCTTCCTGGTTGTCAGGGAACAATTTGAGAGTATCCCCATAGCAGGTAACCCGTTAAGGTGATGCAGTACTTACAGGACACCTTATTGTCTTACTCTTTGGGTGAGTATGGCATAGGGATTTCTCTTGCACCATGTGAAGCTGGAAGCTACTGCAATCATCAGTTTCTGGCACAGCAGTGAATTGTCAGAGAGAAGCCATATGCTTGAGCTGCAATGGAGTGTCAGTTAATGGAGTGGTGAAAGCCACTGTAGCCCCCTGGTAAATCTATTTTGAATTTTTCCCTGAGATTCCCAAAGCACTAGCAGGTGCTTTGGAGGTAGATATTTTATCATTAAAATTGTTTGGTGGATAAATTCTCTGATCTATCAGTGACATTATTCTCTTTTCGTATATTAAGATTTCTAAAGACTCTGAAGTGAAATGACTTATTTTTTTAAGCAAAATATCTATAAAGATTTTCACAGAATCACAGAATGGCTGAGGTTGGAAGAGGCCTCTAGAGACGATCTAGTCCAACCCCCCTGCTCCAGCAGGGACACCCAGAGCACGGGGCACAGGGTGGCATCCAGGCGGGTTTGGAAGATCTCCAGAGAAGGAGACTCCACAAGGAGCCTCTCTGGGCAGCCTGTTCCAGGGCTCTGTCACCCTCACAGGAAAGAAGTTCTTCCTCACATAGAGGTGGAACATCCAGTGTTTCAGCTTGTACCCATTACCCCTGTCACTGACCACCACGGAGAAGAGTTTGACCTCATCCTCCCTACACCCCTCAGGCACTTGTACATATTGATCAGATCCCCTGTAAATCTTCTCTTCTCTAGGCTAAACAACCACAGCTCGTTTAGTCTTTCAAAGTGAGTCTTTCCTTTACCTAACGCTTCCTCAGTCTTGACCTCGGTGTGAACTGGGCTTATTTTGTCTTAGGGCCCAGCTCTACAGGAAACTTAAGCAGTCTACAATTAACTTTCAATATATGAGTTATCCCCCTTACACAAGCATACATGCACACACACATACACACAACAGATCTGAGCTTATGATTATATTCATTATTATTATTATATTCATAATTATTCATTACCTGCAGAATCAAAGCCGGAAATTTTATAAGCTAAAGGTAAAAACTCTGCTCTTGCAGCAGGTATCAAGAAATGACAGGAGCTTATTTAGAATCTTAAGATTCGCTCTTTGTTTCATCTGTTTACTTAATAATAAAGTGATACTTTCAATTCAGCACCTATTTTTCTTTATAAAGCCAAAACAACTATGTCTTAAGGATAATTAGTTTATTTGCTCTCTCACAATAAACATATTGGCTCTTTTCCAGAAGGATATTCATCTAGTAGTATTCATCTAGTAGCCAAGAAGAAACTTTGGAAAACTCAATGAGCAAAACAGTGAATTAAGTCATTCTGATTTCTGTGTCTTTATTAGTGTTGAACCGGTTCCAACTCCAGAAGAGCACATCATTCCTTAAGGAATACTAGAAAACTCAATTGAAGTTGTCAGTGAACCTCCTATGGGGATACTAGCTAATCTACATCCTGCAC
This sequence comes from Crypturellus tataupa, assembly GCA_034781795.1. Classification (NCBI taxonomy): domain Eukaryota; kingdom Metazoa; phylum Chordata; class Aves; order Tinamiformes; family Tinamidae; genus Crypturellus; species Crypturellus tataupa. Next base: position 4,960,045 of record JAWLRI010000169.1, on the reverse strand, counting down.
TCTTCAGTTTTGACCAGGTAGAAGCAAGATATGCTCTTCTTTGTCCGTTTTAATGCTTGTACTTCCAAACTAAATTAAAAGCCCTAGGCTACATAACAATCCTTGCCCTGCATTGCCTCCATATCTCTTGTCAGTGTGGGGCAGGAGAAAAGGAAAGGGGTGACAATAATGCATACATATGTATTATTGGTTTTCTAGATATAAACATATGTAGCTGTATCTGTAGAGAGAAAGAAATGTATTTATTGCATCAACTTTACTCAAATATAGCCTTATGAAAACCTTAGCATGCTTTAAAGTCAGAGGTGTTTCATTATACAGTACTCACTAATTTTGCTCATTTCTAAAATTTTGCTAAGTTCAAACATCCCCCTTCTCCCACAAAGCGCATTTATGCATCCAGATGTTCAGGCAATGGCTGAACACTCTGTATATGAATTCCTGTTGTTTGGCATAAAGAAGGCAATTTATGAGGAAGGACTGCGTGCTGCCGCTTGATGTGCCATTCTGTCTCTTCCTGTGTGAATTTCTGTAGAGCTGCCTGACAAGAGGAAGAGATAGGCGAGAGGAAAGAAGACATGAGGATGTGGAAAGCTGGTGTGTCATTGAGCATGTCTAGCCTAATTCCCTCCGAATCCCTGCGCTGATACCCTCAGTATCCTACAGTTAGTTCTTCAAATTCAGGACAAGTCAGCCTGTCCTCAGTCATGAAAGAGCTGGCATGGCAAGGTTATTCATGTCACTATAATATAGCATAGTAAAGGCAACCATTTCAGGTAATTTATTAGCATTTATTTGTAGACCATAGGCCACAAGAAAATATAACTTGGGTGAAAAGGGTAAGAATTGCTTTTACAGAAAACTCCTTTAACCAATACACAGAACACTAAATGAGCCGTGTCAAAACTGCTTTGGCTGCAGGCACATTGATTGCAATGATACGAGACGACTCTGAAAAATGTTTGTGTGTGAAAGGGAGAGTGATTGTGGTTTTGTGGCTACATAGATAACTTTTAATGCAACATTCTTTTCGCATTCATTTATAGCTTATTATACTAATGTTTTTAATGGGACACTGAAAAGGCTAGACAAAGTCTTTAATAAGGGCATTTTGTGTGCAATCATTGTGCCACTTCAGGCTGTGTTCAATTCATGAAATATTTATATATATAGCCAGCTCATTTCTGAGCTTCATGCTTTCAGCCGTGGCTGTTTGAGGCTTGCTACAAATTCCTATGCAGATGCTGTCTTTAAGAAACTTCTAGTTAATGCTTTTTTTTTTTTTTTTGGGGGGGGGGGCAGAAACACACAGTGGAGAAAGAATTGTAATTAGAAAAATCCAGCTGCACATAATGCAGGTGGAATATCTTTCATATCTTGAGATTCTCTTCTTTGGGATAAAATTTTAATTTTGATGATAAAACTCATGATTCTGACCTAAGGAAAGCTTTTTGTAAGATATAATACTATTCACTTCAGCTCTTTGCTACGTGATTTGCAGTTAAGGACAAATTATTTGTCTCTAAAATTTCTCCAACATGTACATTTTCATGTCTATCAAAAATAATTTTGCATCAAACTTATGTTAATTAATCCTTAATCTAAAAAGCAGAATGTAAAAAAGTCAAAGAATCAAGAGCAAACTCCTGCAGATTGTATAGGAAATCACCATGTAGTTTGTCTCCATAATTTAAAAAAATAGCTAAATAAAACATTGCACAAAATCCCTTCTTGACAAGATTTTTTACAAATGTTATAAAGAATGGATGCAGAAGAAAAATGAGCAGCATTTTCAAAGGTAACTTTATGCAAAAAAATGCATGTATAATCTGAAAGAATAGTGTGCTTTTTAAATACACTAGCAGATTTTATACTTGGAGTAAAATATATGGATGTTCTATGCTAAGAAACTGTAGTAGTTAAGTAATATTATGGACTTCTATTTAAGTTCTTTATGTTTATTGGTTTCCATAATATAACAGCTCAGTTCCCTAAAGCACATTTATAGATAAAGGGATAATCATCAACAATTTTGTTGTGCAGAAAATATTGCCTAATAATAGATCACTAAGAAACCTGTTTCTTACTCCCCTTGAGGCTGGTGAGTGCTCTTTTTTGCAGCTGAGACAGGTATGGCCATCAGAAGTAAAACCAGCTGCTAATGGATAAATGCATTCCTTTGGCTGGATACCCTTCACCTGTGCACCAGAGAACGGGAATTTAAAGGCATCTTCCCCCACACACCCCCTTCCCCTGCCTTTTCTCTCCCCCCCCCTCTCTTTTCCTTTTTTCTTCTTTTCTTTCCCTCTTCCTTCCTCCCCTCCCCTTTCTCTGCTCTTTTCTCATTTTGTCCCTGTGAGTCTCCAGTTTGGCTCTCCAGGCTGCAATCTCAGGTAACTGTTCTGTCCTAGAGACTTCACTGCCTGTGTCAGCATCTTCTGTAACTATTTAGAGACATATACAAAAGTAAGAAGTAGTGATCAGGTAACCACCCACCAAGGTTATTTTTACTCGATCAGCTGTTTATACTGAATAAAGAGGATGTAACTTTCTTCTGAAGCTGTTATTTAAGTAGCTGACGTTATATAATTCTATTGCTGAGTATGAACATAAACTAGATGAAAGGGTGCAGGGTCTCTTGGCAGTGGATGCCTGAACTTCCTAATATAGGTCAAGCCAGTTCCACATCAGTAGCTGAGGGGAAAAAAAAATGCCCTTCATTATGTTAACAAAAACAGTGGTTTACATGTGTGTATATGCCAAATTCATTAGGCAGGTAATGAAGCATTTGCACAAATGTAATTACATACAGCAATTCTGACAGTTCATAACACTGCATTAATAATCACTACAATTAGTTCTGATGATGGAAGCAATTTACAGCACGTCACATGTATAAATAATGGTGCATTTCCTGCATGTGTCATTATTATGTATTAAGGATGCCACCTTGTTGTGACTTTCTCAATAATGTTCCCCTTGAGTCAAAGTTAAGGGTAGATGAGTGATTTTATTTCTGAGCCACAGCATATTTTACAGTTGTGTGGTTTAAATACTCAGCTGAGGTCACTTCTGTAAGTTTGGTAAATGTAATGCCTAAATAGTAGTAATAGTTATTCACTACTTAGTAGTGGAGGTGCTACTGAATAGGTCCTTCTATTTTTTGTAATTAAAGAAATTTAAGATATGTATAACTTTGAAATAATTTCTAAATGAAACCAGAGCGATGATTTTCAGCCCCATTTCTCCATATTAGGACTACTAAGCATTGCTGAAACCCTCCCTGCACATATAGGAGCTGGAGGGATGCTCCTGCTGAAGAAACAGACCAAATCAGCCAAGGTTTGAGTGATGTGGAGGATCTGTTTCTTTCTTTGAGTGAAATAGACCAATTTTCTGAAGAGTACAGTGGCAATTATGCAAACTTGACAGCCCCAAAATGTTTCTAACAGAAAATGCTTGTTTTTCACATTAGAAGAAAAATGTCCCTCATATCACAAGCATTATCACAGTGTAATCAATGTCCCCAAAGATTTGTGGCTGAATGAGGTTGTACTGAGTTAGAATACTGCTATACTCTTCTAAAGGATACAGGAGGAAAAAAAATAAAAACAAATTTATTGGGATGAATATATATTAAATTAGAAGAATAATAAATACACATTTTTGCTAACAAAAACAGGTTTATTTTAACTGCAAGAATGTTTTATTCTAAACGAAAGTTGTTGGTGTTTTACAAAGAGATTCTCTGCTCAGGCTTCTCATCACCTGCATGAAGCATTGCTTATAATATTCCGGTGGCCTTTTCCTTTCATTCATTTCAGTCGAAAAGAAAGATGGATTAGTGTTCCACACATTCAAATTGAGATAAACTTGTAGGAAGCACACTGGAATAGCTGCAGCTATTTTACTTGTTCTGCTCTGTCATATCACACAATATTTAAAGCCTGTAATTAAGTTTTTACTTGATCTGTTGGGAGGCAAATACTGCCCCCAAGGGTATAAAGGTTCCCATCTGTAGAGACTTCATCAAAAACTGGCATGTTTTGCAAACTAGAGAGTTGCAAAAAGAAGCTTCAAATTTTGTGAAGCCAAATAAAAGAAAAAGACAGTAGTTCCTTGAATAAAATGTGTCCCTGCTATTAATCACAAGCTCTGAGAATGGTATTACAATTCTACAGTAAACATAATGCTTACATGATGTGGTAGTAATGGGATTAGTATTGATTCAATTTTTAACGAAATCCCTGAATGCATCCCAAATTCAAATAATGTAGAATTTCACTTACTCGGTGTTTCCTAGTGAGGACATATAAAAGACTGCAATCAGATATAAGATTTTTATTTCTTCTCTGAGAAAGGCACAGTAGGTTACCTCCCTGTCACTCATAAGGATTATGTTTTCAAAGGTTTGTATGGGAAAATAAATGCACTTGTTAATAAGTTATGTTCCTTTATGTCATGCAGTGTTTTGAAAATGTACTTTGCTTTTAAAATCTTTTTATAAGGAGTAAGGTAGAAAATGTGAGACTTAGGTGATTCCGCTTTTATACCATTCCTGAATTTTAGTAATAAATTTGGTATTTTAATCATATATTTATAGATATTTTTCACCTGATTGAAAAATATGTTGCAATTAAGTTATTTCCCAGATAAACAAAAAAAGATAATGAGAATATATAACCATCAACCTTTCTAAAAGGATGTGTTTTGATTTTCTATTGTCCTGTTGTTCTATTGAGTGATGCAGGCTGTTATCTTGGCTAGTTTCCATGAGAAGACTTGCGATCCTGCCCCTCTACTCAGCCCTGGTGAGGCCACATCTGCAGCACTGTGTCCAGTTCTGGGCCCCCCAGTACAAGA
>JAWLRI010000169.1:4929578-4955082 GCA_034781795.1 Crypturellus tataupa | reverse complement strand
GCCATGTGCTCTAGGTGGCCCTGCGTGTGCAGGGGGGTTGGACTAGATGACCTCTAGAGGTCCCTTCCAACCTGAGGTGCTCTGTGACTCTGTGTTCATCTCTTTGGTGAGGTTATGTATGGTGGCCACATCACTGGAGACTGGGACCACAAGCTCTATTATACATACCGCAAGAATTCCTAAGTCCACCTATGGTAATTACTCTTCTACATACATAAAGATTTTGATTATGGTATGTTAAACCTGAGAGAACTAAGAGAAATCTGTCAGAACTGGGACTTTCTGAGGAAGATTAAGGCTTTCTCTTCCATGGGCCCAAACATGGATCCCAACTTCTTGTCTGTCTGTGTTGGAATAAATTATCTAATTTGTAATGAGTAGTAAGACTCATCATGAACAGACTTTGTCTGCAAAGGTTTGTGACTTGGCCTGCTCCTTATTTAAATAACTCTGCAAGCACCTTTATGTGGCAACTTGAAAACAGTGTTTTGTAGCATTGCTGGAACAGCCAGCTTAATGACACAGGGCATGGTACATTAAAGTTTCCTGGTATTCTAATATTCCTGTTCCTAGCAATCTTTTTTAAAGTGGTGGTGTTTAGAAAGGTCTGGGTGCACCTGGGGAAGTATCTTTTATTAACCTGGTAAAAATGATAGATTCATAAGTTAGAGCAGTTTGACTAAATCCTCAAAATTTAGCTTTTCTGTTTGCATGTTTTCTTCTCGGTATAAATAATAGCATGGAAATATAATACCTTTCCTGGGTTTTACCTATTTCCAAAGTTTAGAAAGGAGTTTGTAACACTGCTGCTGATTTTTCACAGCCCATCTCTCTGTATCTGTCGCTTTGTCGGATCACCAGCAGCTGTTAAAACCTGCAGCTCTGTCTAATTTAGTTTAAAAAAAACTTACTTGGGAGCTACTTCTGTTCTTACATACATGCATATCTGTGTGTGTGCATATATAAAATATATATTTTACAAAATATATGTATATTTTATATATAGACATACATATATATAAAAAAAGACTGATTCTCCTAAGGTACGGAACTAGTCACTTTAGAGAACTGAATAAATAATTTGCTAAAAATAATTGAGATATTTTTAAAATGCCCTTTTCAGACTTACTGCCCAAAGCTGATTTGGGCAAAAAAAAATATTAACAAGTTACGTCCGAGCTGGTCATTTGTGCAGCTGGGCTAAGCTGGGGAGGCTGCACTTTTCACCCTGCCAGTGCGGCTGAAGTCTGCCTTGCCGCTCCACGTGAAATGAGTTCGGTGGCGTCTCCTCCATCCCCAGCACCTGGGTTTCCATATGTCAAAGAGCGGCTCTCAGATCGGCACAACTGGAAGCAGTAGCTGCTCCGGAGGGGCGACAGGCAGTTGCCATGGGGACGGGGAGGATAAACGCTGCCGCACGGTGACCTCTGCGAGGCCGATTTCTCCCCGTGACAGCCCAGGGCAGGGGGCACGGGGGAAGCTCATTCTGCCGCTTCCTGCCCTGCTTCTGTCCTATGGATAAGTAAAGAATTACTGCTTCCAGTTTAGGCAGTCCATTAACCTTCACGAGCCTGAACTTTCATTCAAATAATTGTAAAATAAGTATAGGTGGGGAAACCTGAGCAGACACACTGCTATTGTAAAGTCTTTGGAAAGCTTAGGGATCCAACCTTGAGTGTGGATCCACTGTTATTTTCAACAACGAGGTGATATCTTTCCAAGCTTTCTGCTGTAATTGTAAGCTGAGGAAGCAACATTTTTGACAAGAAAACAGAAATTCCCTCACTTACTGGAGACCAAATGAATGCAATCAGGGTGGCAACACGTTTCATCAGTGTTGACATTTTATGTTCACTAGGGAGATTGCCTTGTCTTTTACCTGCTTAGCTTGATGAGGAATATCTTTTAGCTATAAATTTATTCCACAGGTGTGTTAAAATAAAGCACTATGCAGTAATTTTGCAGGACCTTATCTGGGGTTTGTCAAACGGACAAAAGGGCAGCGAGTTCCTGCTGTGCACTCAAGTACGCTCCAGCGTCTCATTGTGGGCATGACTCCTAGAGTACAGGAAAGCCTATTTTAAGTGCCACCAAGGAGGATGGTAAGTACAGACTGTCTGATAGCTTTGCTCTTTTGCTCAGGTGAATAACTGCTTTTTTCAGCTCCTACTGGGCACTACTTTAAAGTGGTGTCTTAAGACATATCCTATTATAGGTGAAGTCAGCGATGCTGGTGCTGATAAATGGCTGGCTGCAGAACCAAAATGACTTCAAAAATAAGTGCTCACTGATATTACTGCAAGCGGCAGTTTGTTGTTGACTAAATGCCAATCGCCTTTAAAATGTGTTGTGATTGTGTGGAGTGGACCTTGCGTTAGGGAGAAATAGCTGTTGTGAAAACAAAGCTACTCATAGCCAAAAAGGCTTCTCAGCTTGCGAGATGGAAGTAAATCCCAGTCATTTCCATGACAGTAAGTTCAGAGGATCTCTTTGAATCCAGGGAAGTCTTTGCTGCTCAGGAACACAAACCTGATTGATAGAGCTTTTTTTCCTATTCTGTCCTCAGGAGGGTAGGCCAGAGAGAGAGAGCATATCTCACCATCGCAATGCAGCCACTATTTAATTCCTGACTTGCGTCAAAGCCCCAAGCCTTGTCTTTACCTATGACAAGGGGCAGGAGATGCCTGTTCTACAGGCATAGTGCAGTTCACAGTACTTTGTTCAATGTTGAGCTGGCTGAGACCTTAATTTTCTCTGCTGAGAAAACCATCATCACTGTCTCTCTCATTAAGGTCAAGAATGCAATGTACACCTTCCGTCCCAAGTTTCCTGCATTTGGAGGGATGGATTGGAGTAGCCTGTTCTTTCTGTCTAACCCAGCTCCTGGATTTCCAGAGCCAAGCAGAAGAGAAAGGGGCCACAGCACACACAGAAATGTCCTGACAAACATTTAAGTGCATTGGGATCACTCCTCCCAAGCTGAGAATTTCTCAAATACTGGCACGTGTGCTATCCCATTTCTGCCAAGTGCTACCAAACTGCGCATATTTGTCTCATCTATCTGATACCTCCTTAATCCTGATGCCATCTTAAAGGTCATTTTGAGCACAGTATGTTTGCTGTTAATTAACTGCACACCTTAGAGTTGTGACTGCTGTGTTGAGATAGAGGTTCAGAAGAGCTGGGGCTCTGGTCCTGCTTCTTGTCCTGTATGACTCAATATCAGACTCCCATCTGCAAAATGGGATAGCAATCCTTGCTTGTCCTTTCTGAGGAGATGCAGAAATTCACTACTTAAAATAAATACATCCTTTTGAGTAGTGGCAGTCCTTTAAAGAGCAGTACTTCAGTAGCGCAGAAAATGGTAGTATCAGAAAATTATGCAAGTAATAAATGTGCAGAAAGGACTTTGCTAACTGTATTCCATATATCCAATAGACTCCAGACAGATTTCTGAAACCTTGTAAGAAAGAACAAGAAATGACATTTTTGCTTTTCTTTTTTTCTCTTACTGCAGCTAGAAGAGGGACTGGCTCCAGCAGCAAGTTTCTTAGTTTCTTGGTCTCATCAAACCTGGACTCTACTGGATACCATAAATACACAGATTAAATCCTTCCACCACAAAGCCCAGTGCTATATGGACTGCACCCCAGTGCTGGGCTAGCACACTTGACAGCAACATCAGGTAACTACTTAAGAGGGTTTTTTTGGAAACAAACCCCTTTATTCGCAGAAGGTTCAGGAAAATCTCCAAAGTGTCTTGATCTTCTGCCTTATTGTTACTCTTAATGACACGTGAAGCATATATCTTCCTCTGTTATTTCAGCAAGAGATTTTATTTCTCAAAAAAGATGGATGAGATTAACAAAAATCAGTTGCATGTTAATATTAGTGATGATTGATGGCCTAACTGTGTACTATACTGCACCAGGGAAGAATCTGGACCAAAACAAAGGATGGGCAGAGTGTTTAATTTGTTACAGAGCCCATTTCTTTTTCACTGTGAATTTAGTATGAGGTAGGAAACGAAGGAGCAATCTATCTTTTTTGTTTGTTGCTTAAAAAAAAAAAAAAAAAAAAGTAGCAATATTACCTTGTAAAAGATTGGCCGAAGTCTGCCACACAACAAGCTGTGCTTCGCTCCAGTCTGTTGTGTGAGACGCCCTTCCGCGTGGCCTCCCTGCTCCATCGGGCGCTGGCAGCGCAGGAAGGTGCTCCCAGCCTGCAGCCCTGGTTTGCGTCTGCCCCGCTCACCAGGCAGCGGCACGCAGGCTGCTCGTGCTGGGAAGAGCAGCCACGCGGAGTGTTCTCCAGCTGCTCCCCTTCCTTGGCCCTTCATCCAAACGGGAGCCTTGTTTGGGGCTTGCTCTGTGCCCGCTGGAGACTTCTCTTTGCTAGCAGGAGAAGGAGACTTTCAGGGTCTTCTGTTTTTGTGGCAGTGTGAAGAGGAGAAGCCAGTATACTTAGTACTGACTTCCATGCTTAATACTTAGCTCAAAACAAGGATCAGCAGGTTACATCTGAAGTCCAGAAACTCCCCAAATGGACTCATTTTCTAGTTCTCTCTTGATCATAGGTAGAATAGGCTGAGTAAAACCATCTTGCAAAAGAGTACTGTGTGGATTTACCAGGGTATGCCATTCTGTCAGTGCATACTGAAGCAAAACCATTGTGTTGCTGTGCTTGGCTACCTGGAGACTACTGTGGTATATACTGTAAGAAATGTAATTGTGAGTGGATCCTAATGGAGAGTTACCCAGATCATAAGAAACTACCACCATAGTATGATATTGATTCAATTTTGTCTTGTAGGAGGATTTTGATTTTACGCTCTCATTGTGGAGATGGTTGCAGTCATCAGAGAGACACAAGAAATCCAGACTTAGTTACAGTTTCAGTGGCCTAAGGTTTAAACTTCAGCTTCTAGTTTTCCTCCTCCCTACCAGAGCTCTATGAAGTTTCTCCTTCTTGTTCCATAACTGTCTCTTTCCTTACTCCCTCTTTTTCCTCTGAACACTATTTTTTTCTCTTACCACTGTCAGATCATGGAGGTTTTGCAGAGAGGAATATGACAACCCTCTATGCAAGCAGAAAAACAATGCCTCATTCTTCTGTCTCCCGGGGGATCTTGTGGCTTTCACATTACATTTATATTTCCTGTCCACATCAGAATGTGGGAGAATTCTCTGTGGCATTCGGCATTCATCATTAATCCTTCCAGCGCTATGTCTCAGATGGAAACTAAGATTTTTTCTTTTTCTTCTTTCTTCTTCCTTTTCCTTTCTTTTTGTTCTTTCATTCTCTCTCTCTCTCCCCCATCCAATTCCTGTTCACTAGTACTGTTAAGAATTGTTTCTCATTTTTGTACTGGATTCCAGAACTGGCCTACAGGGAGGGAAAGAGGCACTTTTGGCAGGAGGGAGATGTGTGTTTTATGTGTGTAAATATGCACTGTATTTTGTTTTCTGCCTCAGACAATAAGGACTGGAGTGGGGGCTGGCAGAAGCTATTAGGTACTAACAGTAATATAAACTACTGCTCAGGCTTCACAAAAAGCAGTGCAATCTTAAGGGTACACCCATATACAGCAGTCATCCTTAGCTCAGGATGATAGGCTGTGTGAGTCAATTTAACTTTTTTTTTAATTAATAGAGGCTGAGTAGACAGGTAGACAGCATAGGCGGTGGTGCACTGCCATCCCGTACCCTAATAACTTTTTGATCACTACTGATGAAAAAATGAGAACTGCAGGGAGAGGAGTCAAACCGAGTTCCTAGTTGCAGTGATTTGTAACAGCTCTGCTTATATTGGCATAGAAGAATGTCCTGACTGCTACTCTGGAGAAACTTCCTGAGGAGTTTAACATGGCAGAAACTGGGCAGCAGACTGTCTCACCTCCTAGGCCCTTATTGGATTTCAAAAATGTGAGAGGATGAACCTTCTCATTTCAGATATGAGTAGGTCTCTGGAATAACTGGACTCTCATCTGAAGAAATGTGGCTTTTTAGGCGCAGTGGTATTTTCTGTGTATTTTGGGGGTTTTAGATTCTTTTAATATACATGAAAGAATAGCTGTTCTTTATGATGACCGTATGCTTGTTAGTGGTCTCCAAACAAAAGGGAAGCTGATGTTTCTCGACACATGAAAATCCTGCAATCTGCACTCTCCTCTGGTGCTTTGAAAGACACATTGGCTAAAGTAGTATATCTTTTTATGCATGGCTTTGCTTCCTGGTAAGTGTGCTATGGTATCTACCACCAGTAATTCATTCCATTGAGCTACTATGCAAAGTATGCTTCTGATCTAAAAACGGCAGCTTTGTTCCATTCATTGCTAAAAACTCATCATATTCATGCAAATCAAGTTTTACTTTGAAGAGAATTTTGCAGAACTATTAAGCACTTTGCTGAACTACGGCTTTGTCATCTCCCTTTGTCTTAAGTGCTAGGGCTGTTCAGCATCTTGCTGAATTCTTTTCCTGCTACCCTGTCTATGCTCTGCTCAGGCTTATCTTGGAAATTTATGTGCACTACTGAAGATGGTATCAGACACATTTGCATTTAAGAAGAAAAAAGCAGAAAACTTTGACCACTCTACTTTGCCATACCCACAGCCCCAGCTGCGAGTGGTCTGTAGTCACTGCTGTCCTTAGAAGGGCACCCTGGTGAAACCAGCTGTCCCATCCAGCAGATACTAATGTGAAGTACTATCCTGAGCATCATGTTTATCTTCACATTCATACAAAGTCAGTCAACACTAAGACTCTATGTTTAAACACAGCTTTGTGGTGTATTTAAAAATAAGCATCTGTTTAAAACCAAATTATGCTGATGTAACACTACAGAATACCCTTTAAGCTACGTGCCCACATTTATTACAGGAGTCAGGCGAGATATGCAACTGGGGACCCATAGCTGAAGCCCAGCTCAATGAACTACCTCCATCCACATCAGTCAGCCCTTTTTGTAAGGGCTATTCCAGTGAACTGAAAGGAAAATAAAAGTGTCCAGTACACACAACTAAGAGCACAAGGCAACTTACATTTGGACTTTCAATTTGAAAAGCCAAGAGAAGGCAGCTAGGTGGGTTCTGGTCAGAGAAGCAGTTTAGTACCAAGCCTACAAGAGTGTACGCAGCTTGCTCAGAGCCTGGCTTGTACTTAAAGCAAAAGGAGATAAATACTTCTCACCATCAGTTAGGACAACTAATTTGCCTTACAAAAGCACATTCCTCAGTGAAACACTATAATGTGTTCTGTGTTACTTCCTTGTCCTTCAGTGTTGTGTGCAGGTATTTCTCCATTTAACAATTATTGATCTGCAATGCAAATGATCTTGCAAATGTTTCTCTTGATTATTCTTTATTCTTTCTACATAAAATGAAACTTATCTTACACGAATTTTAACATAATCAGACTGCAATACAAGCATGTTGCATTTAAACAAAGCTGTCTGAAAATTTGGTTGTAAAAGCAATATCTAAGCAAGAATTATATTTTGAAAAAGGCTGGATTTTTTTGTTTTAAAACAGGTATGATTAAGATGGCTGGCTCGAGCAGCAGATACACTGACATAAAAAAATGCTGATGAGCAATCCTTTTTCTTTATTGGGATGAACTTTCCTTTTTTATATAAAACTTTCTTTTTAATATAAAAAAAACACTCTTCTACTTTCACGTTTCAGTGGTTAATTGCACTTTGGAATAAAGAAAAACAACATCCCCCCACTAGCAGGCTGCATTAACTTTGGCTGGAATGGCATTCAGATGAAAGTGTCCCTTCTTTACAAGGACAAGGCCCATGAACTAAAGGGTGGAGGGACAGGTGCTGAAAGCAAGGATTGGAAAAATCTTTATGCTCAAGTCTGAGACACAAAGGTTTTTTGTTGTTGTTGTTGTTGTTTTGAAGAGAGGGTATGCTTTCTGGGTAGTTGTTAAGCACCTTTGCTGCATATTTTCACATTCACATAAATAAAAATATTGCTCAAGTCTACAAAAGTCTCCATCACGTAGCTGTGTGGCCACGTTAGAAGTTAACGACTCAAGATTCAAGAGTGCTATTCCACTCGATATACAGGTCTGTGCATAAATGAACGTACTGCATGTAGATTTCTCTACTGAGACGTTTTCCTGAGATCTTCTGTGTAAGACCAATCAATAAAAAAATTCTAAATGCCAAAATGCATATACTATACCCTACAAATCTATCTTATACAAAACATAGTAATAACCTTTAAAAAGTCAAAACTTGTCTACATATTAACCGTTTGCAGACACAGCTTGAGTTCAGTGTTCTCAGTTGTTCTCCGCCAGTTGTTTTTGTAAACTAGAAGACACATGAGAAAACATAGTTAGTGCTTTTAGGAAACTCAAAAAAGACTATTTCCACTTTTGAAAGTGACAGTTTCCAAATCACCACCACTAATAAGCCTGAGGCAATCAATATTGATTTCAAGACATAGAAGAACATTTCACTTTCTAAAGGAAATTAGCTGTTTACACAGAGACTATGACTCACTGTGTGGGGGCTGATTTCAGCCTAGAAGTAATCTGAAGGATCTGCCCGAGGCCATGCAACTCACAAGCATTATTTAAAGGGATGTGTATTTAAAATTAGCTAGCACAAGTATCCTATTGGTTTAAAGTCTAAAAAGTGACTATTTCTTGTTAGAATAAAACCACCCATACTCAATGACCAGCAAGACTCCCAAGCAGTGAAACACCTTACAGAGTTATCTGCTGTCACAGACCAAGCCTCATACTAGGTTTAATGTCATACAGTAACTCAAAGGCTTTCAACTTCTGTAAAGCTATTTTAGAATGACAAGCTACAAGACACTAGTACTCACTAACTACATTTGAAAGAAACATTTCAAGAGAGCCCAGCTCAAGCTCGGGTGGTAATTTCGGAGTGAGGCTGTGGTTTGGAGGACGGCCACGAGGTGAAGCACTCACCTTTCCAGGTACTCCTTCACGTTGTCGTAGCCGCAGAACTTTGCCAAGTGAATGAGCGCGCCCGTGGCGCAGCGGCCATCGCGCCGGCGGCAGTAGCTGCAGTTGCAGATCCCGCGACACGGAGGACACATCCAGTCCTGAAAGGGGAGGTCAGAACAAGTCACAAATAGGTTTATATTCTCCTTCACATTACTCAAACAGGCATTTGTATGGCTTCCTTAACACTTCATTATTTAGGGCAAGATTTTAAAAGCCAGAATCAGACAGCCAATCAAGCTTCTTACACTTTCAAATTTCTGCAGGATTAAAGTAATGACCATGTTCTAGTCTGAATATTTCTTACTCAGACGACTCTGGCTCACTGAACAATCTGCTCAGTACTAATTTAAAATAGACTTAAAGCATGTGTAATACTGCCTAATGATAGATACTTCCTATACTAGGCTGGTGAACTTTCCAAAAAGAGATGAGCATCCACAACTGCAAGTGTCATCAGATCTGCTGGGAGGACTGCCTGCCTAAGCAAAGGATTCCTGAGACCGCCCTCCACAGGCTACAGCCGTGCATTTCCTGGCTGTTTGAACACACGGGTGGAGGGGCTAAAAGCCCAGGTTGCAGCACAGTAGCTACTGCTTCTCTGTGCCAAGAATTCCACTTGAGTTCCAAGAGCAGTGTTAGTCCTAACAGTACTATGTATGTATCATCTTAGAGCAAACAAAGTGAACAACATTTATCACAGCTTTACACTCATCCGGTGTATTGTCCTTCCAGGCCAAAGTAACAATACTTACTGGATCCACCAGTGCTGATTTAACATCTTCACCGTATCGATTTCGAAGACAAGGGCCACAGAACTGTCCCCTTACACCTCCACAGCCCTTGTTACGACAGATTGTCTTTGTATCAACTGTCTTTTGTCGACACTGGTGGCAAGTACTACCCTAAAGTTGTAAAGGAGGAGAAAATACGTATTTATGAAAGACATCTTAAATGCTTGTTGTTGAAGTCTCCTACTATATCTTTGTCTGCTAACAGCAAAGCACAAACTTCAATTCAAACTAAGCAATGAAAAACCTGCTAACAAAATTTAGCTGCTGTTGTTATGATCAATTACATAGCGTGTGGAGATATGCTAGGGATTTTAGAGACAGTGCCTGTCCTCAATTGCTTTGGAGTCTCATAAACGGTAAGAGCCTTCTGTTCTGTTCTGTTCCCTTCCTTGCTCTGGGGAAAAAAGAAAGCTCAAACTAGTCAGAAAATGAGCTTGTGACTCATCTCTGCAAGTATAATGAGGCATGAAATGTATAATAAGAAGCTCATCCAGATCTTTATGATCATTAATAATAGCCAAATCAGGTGAAGGAAAGGAGGAAGAGTTTCAAGAGTTTTGGAAACTAACCAACCCTTACAAAAATGTCATTTTGCGGGGTACAAGAAGCAGCAGGACTCAGTATTATTTAATGGTACAACCACAGCAACAGTTATTTATGTGATGTGAGAATGAAAGATAAATGGGACTTCAACTCTTATCAGTGGTGAGTCATAGCTATATCCATTTACACTTAATAGCTCTGTGGCAGAAAAGATTTGGTCTCAGCAGCGCCTTGCAGAGCCAAAAAGGTTTGGGGGGGTTGTAAAATGGTGCTGGTAAAAACCAGCAAGGACAAGCCCACAGAAGCCCAGCAAAGCCTTCAAGCTCTATTTGCACAACGTGATAATGTGGGGCTGTGCTCTCGGGAGCTCCGGGAAGGCACACCTTTTAGCAAGCACCGGATGAACTCAAAAATACTTTAAAATGGATGGACGACATAAAGAAAATAACAGCCACTTACTATAACTTTATCATAGATTTTGTCTTTAACAGTGATTGCAACGTTGTCCAAATCTTCCTCAGTAATATCCTCCACAGGACGGCAAGACGAGCACTTTGATGACCTCCTCCTTTTGCGCACGCGACAATCCCCCTGCTAAACAAACTCATCTCAACACCTTTGTCTGGTGGCAGGAAGACTGTCACCACACTGGGTGGCGAATTCTTTCCTTTAGAACAGACAAGAGGGGGAGAACTACAGGGACCAATGGAAGAACAGGGAATAGAGGTAGGTTTCCATCAAAATCTTTACCACCTCTTTCTCTCCCTCTCTGCCTCACTCTTTCTCTACTGTGTTTATTCTTTATTCTGGTTGTAGGTTCTTCTTTTCCATAATTATCTCCTTGCTACTTCTATTCCCACAATCCCTATCCCAATTTCTCTAAAGTCACTCTCTCATATAATACAAAAAAGCTTAGAGAATTTTCGGGCTACACTGCCATACCCAGGCCTTTCTTATTATCCTTTTCCTAACTTGGGGAAAAAAAGTCTTCTCCCCACTGCTAAATGCCTTTTTCTCTTCCAATATTTTTCTCTTTGACTCAGATACACAGGTGATCCACACTTCCCAGATTTCAAATTTATGTACACATCTTATCTGATTTTTAGCTTTCCTCCTACCCTATTCTTAACACCTTATTTGACCTTGAATCAGTTGTTTCTGTCCATTTACCAGACCATGTTCTCGATCATTGCTACTCTACTGTTTAACAGCTAAGTTCCCTCTGCGATGCTTCAGCTATTCCATTAGCAGGACTGGGATCCAACATCAACCATGCACAGCTACAAACTTAAGAATTTTCCTAATAAAAACTACACAATAAATAATAATCACGCAAAAAGCATCAGTGTCCAAAGGAGGGAAAAATTCAGGAGATACAACTAAATGTATCAAAAGGAGATTAAAAAAAAAAAAAAAAAAAAAAAGGTGAGGGGAGGCAGGAGAATAAAATCTAAAACTTTGACTGTCTGACCAGTGTGTCAGCAGTTAGCTGCTACAGATTCCCTTAATCATCCAAAGTTCAGCCATATAACTCCTCTCTATCCTCCCTCTGCTGTCTCCAGAGAAGGATTCTGGCTAGTTTTCCCTTGACCTGCAGAAAGATCTGTCCTTTTATCACCACCAGCACCTGGCATTGCTACTCTGAGGCCTCACACAGTACTGACTCCAACTATTTTCAGATAATAAATAAATGCTACAAGATGAGTAAGCTGCCTTTTTATATTTGTATACACACAGTTCACAAACAGAGCCTAGTTAATGGATGATAAGGGAGACAAAAAAACTGGAAGATAATTTCTTCCGTAGTTAATACCAAAACACAGGTTCTCATCAACTTTCTGTAAAATGTGATGTCTGCTCTACATGTTGGACCAAAATTTAAATGGATACTTCCTAATCATTGATATTAAAATTGGGCAAATACCACACTGAGTCTTTTCTTCAAGAGGTTTTGCTGTCTGTAGCTACGGAAATGTTCTGCAAATTTGGCAGCAGACAGAGTAAATTTTTCCAAGGCAAATTTCTCTGGTGGACGAGCATTCCTGGTTGGGTTCATGCGACGCTCTATCTGGCCTTCAGTAAATGTCCTCCTTGGGATTTTCTTCTGTTTCTAGAGACGGAAAAATACAGAAAAAGACAGAAAAAAAGGGTAACAAATGTTTGTGGTGTTAAACACCAACAATTTTCTCAAAATAGCTGCTTGACAATTGTACAATTCTAGTTTAATTTGTTCTTCTTCTTCCACTCATTATTTGCTAAGCCAAACCTCTGTAATTTCTGGCATACTTAAGAATTTTTCCCTACATACGTTTTTGTTCCTTTAAGACCACCACATTCACAGTCGAATTCTTTACCAATTAACATCACTAAACAGTGCAAAAATTTCACAGAAGGCATTTTAGGGTGGAAGCTAGTCCTCACTGTCCTTCAGCAGTTGAAGATCTTTAGCAATTCAGATTTGTCTACAATCTGAATACACCTTCAAGGAGTAACTCAAGCTCTATATTATTTTATTTTATATACTTAAATTGAAAGGGCCATGCATGGGCCATCCACATTCCTGGAAGGCACAAGGTATTCTCTTACTATCATCACACTTGTCCATTGTACATGACCGAATTTACACAAGAGAACTGCACGGCCACCTTCCATAAGGGCATCTATAGAAATGTGACCATATTAAATCTGACAACATAAACAAGATGTAGAATGTAACACTGCTTGCTGCCTTACTCTCTATTTCCTTAAAGAGTGAAAGATACCAACTTTCATATTACAAGGAGACATGCTGGAAGTCAAAAATCAAGCAGAAGAGATATTTAGTGTATACCTGCTTCTTCAAATAAAGATATCAAATAAAAATAAAATGTACATATTAAAAGAATATTTAATATTCCATAATAAGCATTTAACAACAGCTAGCAAGGTTTGGGCCTTTTAAAGACTGTAAAATTTGTTTCCACCTGACAATGATCATAGAAACAGTTTTGTAACGTGGCTTTAATAAAGGTATGACTAATCTTCAGTTCACAACACTTGTGGATTAATACTCTTCTAAGGTGAGCCTATAGAGGCTGGGAGTACCCAGCTTCAAACCAAGAAAAGCTGATCAAAGTAACTACAGCATCACCCCAGTTTTTATGTTGGACTCGCTGAATTTTGTCATCACAGCTCTAACGGGAAATGTGGATTTTATAACAAAAGCAAATGAGAGTGAAATTAACAGGATCTAAACACAAAGCAACTACTCCTCTGTTAACTCCCTCATTCTCACATAGACAGACATCTGTCTAGCCTCTCGGAAGTCATTCTGGGGCAAAAGTGATAAAGCAGCATCTGATCTTGTTCTGTATCTTGATATAAAGTATCTTATAAATCTCAATTATTACAAAAATGTTGGTACTTAAATATTGGTGAATAGCAAGACCATACAAATAAAGTGACCAAAATTATATAAAACCAGAACAAATTTGGTAACAGCATTTCATCAGTAAACATAATAATAAAGTTTAGCAAAAATATCTGTCATCAGAAGTGTGTCATAGAGACTTACCGAAGGAGTTGAGGTGGGTGTTTTCACTGGAAATAAGTCAGGTATGGAATTCAGTTCTGCTAATAGCTGGGCAAGCTGAAATGAACAGTAATATCGTATTGAAAACCAACTGCAAATTTCAAAATATTTGATACACATCATCAACTCTCAGGTACTCTGAATTACTTCTAAATACATTAAATCTCAGTGCCTGAAATGCATGAAACCTTTCTGTAGCCACTTCACTTAAATAAGGCTCAGTTTGCTTGTAATTTGCAGGGGTCTCTGGTAATGAAGACAAGGAACTTCCTTTTCTTCCAGCACAAGACCTGCTGCTTATTTCACAAATGCTGCAAACCCCAATTAACAATGCTAAACACCAACTGCTTTGAGTTCCCTCCAGGTGCATGTATACACAGGGACATGTCCACACTCATCTCCAAAGTCCTCTGCTCAGGTCACTTCCTCAGCCACAGAGTAGGCAGCACCACAAGCCATTTGGCAGGAAGATTATGCTGTCCCACATGGAAGGCCCAAATGCATTTTTGCCTCTTAAGAGAAGAGTGACTGACAGGTCCAAAACAACATGACTCATTCTGGAAGTCCAGGATGAAGCTCTCCTCAGAACCTGGCTAGCAGTTGTCTCGCAGAGATCCACAGCGACCATGAGATTAAAAGCTGTAGACAGTGTTTCTCAGTTAATAGTTCAGTGTGGCCCTTAAGATATATTTAATGTCTTATAGTACGGTAACTAGGATGCTAAGGAATTTCACAGTGGCTGAAGCAGAAGGAAGACTGGAAAGTTAGAAGGAAGCACAGCAAGAATAGCACAACAGTAGTGAGAAGATAAAACAGATTAGAAATAAATACACAACTAAAGCAAGTTTTGGGAACTGCAAGCCAGTATACCTAAAACTGAAGGATCAGCTCAGGACTCAAACTGAAGTGGGGCTTGCACAGCAGTGTGCTAACAGAGAGAGCTGGAGGAATTCCGGACAACAGATTGAAAAGCTACTAGGTGATGATCAGTTTCTCTCTCCTTCCCCAGGTACATGTACCTCAACTAACTATATAGTAACGTATTACTGTGAACATCACATCTCACACAAATGAAAAGTTTCATGTACAATCCTTATTTTTAGCAGTACTTGCAATTAGTAACTACAATAGATCTCTCAGCCACAAATGGCAATTAGAAATGCTATTGTGTAGATCACACTAAGAAGCATACAACAGGTTCTTTTTTTTTTTTTGGCATGTTCTGAATATAAGACTTGGGTATCTATATTCACAACCACATACAAGATGTTCAATTCTAAATCTCTTTTCAAACTTGAAGTGGCTGGTTCTACTTGAGGCTATTTTAAAAGTAAACATCTGAGTGCTGACAGTCCTCTGGGATGTTCCTAGGGGAAGAATTCATCCCAAACCACCATGAGGTTTTTCTGAAAATCCCAGCACGTCATGGCGAGGACCCCAAAATTCAAGTATGCTGAAGCTAAGTATTCACATGCAGACCCTAGAAACAAAATATTCTTTCTAAGTCTTACCATGGCTTTATTTTCTTTAATATTCATAGCTCTTTTAAGCAGTGCACTGGAATTTTCTTCATCTGTTTCTTTAATGTCTTCTTCAGATTCTGAAGCAGAGCCCTCTAGTTTGTGCCATCGCTTGGGACTTCTTTCATCAGAAAGAGGTGTGAGGTCTTTATTGTCCTTAAAAGGTAACTTACAAAAATCTGCTTCAGGCACTTTTTTTTCAGAAGACTTTCTGGTGGGAAACTGAAATGCGACACGAAGACCAAAGCTTCTTCTCTTGGGGGAAACTTTCTTCTCCTCTTCCTCCTCTTCTTCCTCACTACCCAATAAATTACCACGTTCATCGTCACTCAAATCTGACTCTGCTGTCTACAGGCAGAAATAATTTTGTTATATTATCAACTGTAACACAAGAAAAAGTTGTTTTGCAATCACTAGTTCTAGACAGCAATCTTGCCTAGCACTGTCAGTCCTTAATGCTACAAGCGTGGGGAGATCCTCTCACTTCCAATACAACATATTAAGCTTTCCTTTTCATACAGTACATATTTTTCTTCAGCATGAATAATGAACATCATAGTTTATCAGAAACTATACTACTAGAATATAATGTTTACACAAAAGAGACAGGGAAAAAAATACAGCATATACATTCAGAGGTGAGCACATGCATGGGTGGTACTGTAATACTGCTTCCTTTACCAGAACTTGTTTTTTGTTCACATCCACCTCACTTGAAGGAAAACCCTCGAAAACTTCAGTTTCGGAGTCTGTCTCTTCAGTGAAAATCCTCTGCAGCTCTTCAGTAAGGTACCTGGGCTGAAGCCGAACATCCTGTGGAAATACCGACCCGTAGCTATGAGAGACTGTGATATACCAACCAGTCATGTACAGTCAAAAAAAAAGACTCTAAGATTTAAACAAATAGCAGCTAGAGTGCAGGTTCTATGAAAACACTGAACAGGTAAAATTTGACAAAAGAAAACAGAATGGGAGACATCCAGAATTTCACTATCAAGTTATTTTAAATTAATAGGATTTTTTTTTTCTCATTTTGAACACCAGATATTCACTGAGCTTCTTCTCATAAGAGAAACATTTTTCTTCATTTCTTCTTCCTTACCGCCAATAAGATAAATCACCTTTTTTTTTTTTTTTCTTTTTTTTTTGTAAACTATCGGGAGGTGTTTTGTTTCTTCTGGATATGGGAGGAAAAAAAGAAAGAAAAAGGACATCCATACACAAATCACAGTAAGAAAGAACCTTCCTTTTTAAAATTAAAGATAGAAACAAAATTCTTCCTGAGCTTTCTGCAGAAGCACTAATAGCTCTTGGAGATGGAGTCTGCTCAGTCTCATACTGTTCTAAAGTAAAACACACCAACCCAAAACAAAAGAGCTTGGAGCATGCAAATTAAAAACCTTCTACTCAAAATATGCTCCAATTCTCTGCATAAGTGTTGTGGTTTACCCTTTTATCATTCAAAGCTATCCTAGGTTAGACAGATATCAAACTTCTCTCACACAGACTAATAAGGAAAAAAAAAGTAATTCCATGAAAAAAAAAAACACTCTCATCAAAACTCTTTCCAGGGCACATGCAATGCATACCAATAAGGCATAAATATAGTGTTTTCTTCAAAAAACAATGCACTTACTAAATCAGAAATTCATTTCCATACTTTTAATTTGAATCAGTATTACAGAATCTAATTGTCCCTATTAGTCCTCTGAAAGACTTGTTAATGGCAGTAACATATACATGTTAATACCACACCTGCCTTTTGAAAGTCAGCAACATTTACTTAAGATAAGTTTGTTTCCCCGATTTTCCTGTGCTATTTCTTCCTCCCACGCAAGATACAGAAGTGACCTTTCACAGGAGGCACTTGCTAAATATCTTTATTCCCCCTTTCAATTTCTTCCCTTTTCTGACTTTAATTACAGACTTCTTTACATTAAGATAATATCTGGTGCAAAACAGATACAATAGATGAGTGGAAAAACTTACAGGGGAATGGGAGGGGGAGCTCCTGCATATGCTGTTTCTTTGCACTTAAAACGTACAAATTATTATGGGTAATTGGAATGAGTTTTCTCTAAGCAAAATTACTTTATTCCTTTGTTGATAGCTGCAGTGCAGCTGCTTAAGAAAGGAACAAACACAATAGGGAAGTTACTTTAAAGTTAAATTGCATTTCTTGAAGGGAAACTGAAGTTTTCATGCATTTTGTGTTTTCATGAAATTTCACACTGATGGTTAGAGGGGGGAGGAAAAACTAAAACATAAGTTGTTCCTTACCTAAAATGACTGAAAGCAGCAAACCTAGAGCTGTGCTATGCTACACCTGCAAGGAATGGTCTGCACGTGGTAAAACAATCAGCAGTAGCTGTAGGAGAAACCTCTGAAACTCAGACACTAGGGTGGCGATTACAGGGACAGGACTGCAGAAAGCCCTGGCAAAAAACAGACATGCAGAAACATGCATGATATCTGTAACAGCACTCATGTATCCACATTCAGGGAACAACGGAAGCACCTTTTTTGTCTGCAGGTAACATGCCATTAACTGCCTTGTAAAACAAGCAGTTTCCTAATCACTGCATTTTTCTTAACTTCCCATCCTTTTGCTCTTTCACACCAAAACCTTTTATTTTCCCGCAGAAGAAGGACTCATGATCTTTCAAAACAACAGTTTTACCTGACATCATACAGTATGGGACCGAGGGGGAAAAAAAAAAAGTGGTCTTTACCACGTAATGTCAAAGGACTCAAGGTCAATACCACTGGCAAGTTAAAATAATTCAGAGCCTAAGGGACACACAGAAAGGATAAGAAAGGCTCTCTGTGCAAGCTGCAAGTTCTGAACAACTTCCATTTGTGGGCAGGAAATACAGCAGCTTTCCCAGCACCACATACTAACTAAGAGCAACTAGGTCTTACAGAGCATTTTTCATCAGAGGATTTTAAAGCGCTCTGATGAAATGCAGAAGAGACCAATATCAACCCTTGCTTTACAAGCTACAGGTCAAGGCCCAGGGAGCTACCACAACCCGTCGGTAGGCACCTGGCAGAAGCAGCAGCTCTGGCTGTCCCACCACCATCCTCGCGTTCGTCATTTCTTCACACTCTGTCCAAACCCAGGAATACAGCTGCCTACCTCCTGATTTTCTGCAGTTATCAGTACCACTGTCTAGCCCCAAGATTACAAAAGTCCAGGATATTTCACTTTATCTTCGTGACTGTCTTTGTCCATATCAGAGATTGCAAGTCTACTCAAAAACAAAAAAAGGCTCCCAACATTTTGTACAGGTCTGGGGACTTGGTAAGTAAATGATTCCACACAAGCCTCATTCTGCTCCTTTCCTTTACTAACACTAATCATCTTCCTCATCTTCAGCAACTCTTTACCAGATAGTGACCTAGGGGCTAAAAACATAAAGTCATTTTCAGCTTGGTTATCAAGAGAATGGCAAACCAACACACACACCATTTAGCACATTAGCCCACTTCTCTCTAGAGTTCATAAACTTCAAAAGGATGGAAGAGAAAATTTTATGAAAGCTAAAACAGAGTAGCATTTCTCTTTTCTTCCTGTAATCAACTCAAAGAAAAGAATAAATAAATCATAAAAATACTAGATCATTATCAGCTATTTATTAACAAAATATCAGAATTAGCAAATCTCAGAGTAAGAATTACTTTTTTTTTGTGGGTTATCACCACTAACACAGCAATTTTAATGCAGAAACATCAATAGATGGATATGAATTTCTGAAAGAAATACTGCCTGTCCATCTGCAGGGATTCTCACAGAAACCACCTATTGTCATACATTTCTCTTCAGGCTGCTGTATCCACTGCAGGCTACCTCTGGATGATCATTTTCTTTCCCTCTTAAATGCTATATTAAAGAGTTACAGATACTTATTGTACTTAATTTCACCTTCTAATGAAACCCATTTTCTTTTCTATATTATTAAAAGCCTTAAAAAGTAACCAAATCTTAAAAAGGATAGAAAGTTTTTTTTATATTTAATAGAAGGACTGCAGTTTCTGGGTTTTGTGGTGAGTTATGGCTTGTGCAGCCTTAAAATAGGCTCCAAGAAGTACTACTGTACCAAATGAGCTCAACTGAGCCACCAAAATATGTTCCTACCTTTTTGCCTGATTGCAGGGAATCAAAACTACCACATCTGTCCTCTGATAACAATGTCTGTACAGGAGCATCATTCTGGAAACCCGTAAAATCTTCATCGTCACTGGGGGCATTAAAAATGTCATCCACTTCTTTGGGTATCTGCTTCCAATTCAAAATGAGACAGAAGATAAAATCAGACATGCCAATTTATTAGGAAAACTTAAATGGACAATGGTACAACTTTATTTCTTTTTACAATTTCATTCAAGTAGGCGTAAAGTATTATGAAATATTCTGTGCAGCAAGACTGTGTCTTATTTAGCTAAATTTCAGGAAATTCTGTACAGACTACTTTAATCCCTAAGTATGGTCTCCAAGATTGGGGAATAGAGAGGGATATAAAATGCAGATGTTTAATCCACACAGCAGTGCATCTCTCTGACATAAGAATATGCAAATCTTCACAAGAGCAGCTCATTTTCTTTTGTCAGTAATTACATAGCACTTATTTTGAGGCATTTATTTTGGTAAGCACTTATGGCAGCACTTACTTTGGTCAGATAGTAAGAACCCACTTTATGAAGAAGACTTCTTGCTTGCTAGAAGCCCAAGATTTAGTCAGCGAGGAAACTCTGCCACCAGCAGAGGGTGGCACTTTTTGAAGTGACCAAGTTTATGACTTATGAGTTCAAGAGGTTCACTCTCAATAGCAAAGGAAACTTTTATCACCAGGTCTAACGATTTCCCATTGTCACATACTTTATCAGGCATTCCAGATAAACCGCACTATGTAACAGGAGAGTCAGGAAGCCTCCTGGCAGTGCTGACCCAGGCTATTCCAGGACTCTGTGTTTGGAAGAACAGGTTGAACAGACCCAACGTTAGAAAAATGGGGCAGGAGGTATTTTGCACGGCTTAATGCCTATTTCCTATCCTGAGCTTCAGAATACATTTTTATGCTTATTAATACCATTTGCAAAACCATTTTGCCATTACAGAAATGCTCAGGGAGACAATGTCTGTCTGAAGTGCTCACCAGGGACCAAACATTTATATTCTGCATCCACAGAGCATACACTTCATGCATACTCCTTATATTTAAATAAGAGCCTCCCTCGCTGCGTGTTGTACACTACGGCTGCAAGTAGATTTTCCATTGCTCTGATTAAATCTCTGAATACACATGCAAGACTGGAAAGGATCAGAGGACCCTCCTTGCAAAGAAGAGGCTTCCCAAGATGGCAAAATCAAGAGAACATCCCCAAGATGAACTCAGAAATAGAGAGCAGCCTGGACTTGCCCACTGTCACAGACATCCAAGGTGCTCCTACAGGGCCTCATGTAATATTTTTTTCTTGTATTTTTTTTTGTGCCAAGACAAACATGCCACAGGCAGATCATTCTCCAAAATTAACATTCCTGTTAAAACGCTGCTTCTGTTAGAACAAGAAGCAGCATCCTGACCCAAACCTCACTCCCTGAAATATGTCACAGGAATACATGGGCCTAATTTCCTGCTTAAATTCCTTCTTTGCTTTTACAGAACTGATGTAAACAGAGTCAAAACTGATTTACAATGGCTTGAGCAAGAGCAGAATTCATCTGTAAACAGATGACCCTTGCAGGCAAATCTCAGCCCCATCCAGCGCGCTGACGCAGAAGTCATGCTGTCCATGAGAGAATCCTTTGGACATTCCCTGTCTCCACCTCTTTAAGGAGCAGCCAGAATCTCGTGCCATCCCTGCAAAGGAATACACTCGGTACAGAGCAGTGCTCAAAACAAAGCATTATGCATCTGAATGATATAATGGGAAAAAAAAGTATAAGGAGCTGCAGGCCTTGTTGCTATGAATACATTCCTTCCAGGAGCTACTGCATTAGTTCTTGTGCTATTGTACAGCTGAGTTGGCCACTGCTGTGATTACTGTGTGCCTAACTAATTTCTTCTTCTCCATCTATTACTTCTGCATCTTCACCAGAGGGGCCATTATGGGGGTGTAAGTACTGATTTTGAACAAAGAAAAAAAATACTTTCCCTGTAGAAGACTTTTTTTTGATCTTTACCAAATATTTGAAGTACTCATTCAAGTAACTTACTGCAGAACTTTGAAGACTTCCAGTTTGTGATCTGCTCCCCACAGTCTGATTATCAAGAGTTTCACTCAATTGTTCAGGAGGCCCCATTCCACCTCAGTATACCTGATACATGTTGGGTACAGACATACTACAGGTATTCAAAAAGGTTACCCACATTATATCTTGGCACATTATATCTTGTGTGCATTATATCTTGGCACAACGAGCTGACTCTTTTTTGTCTGTCGTCTTTAAAAGTTTGACCAACGTCTCAACTATCTCCTCCACATGCTGCCAGATTTAAAGTAAAAAATCTTAAATATATCAACAGCTATTTTATAAAAGACTCATGCTTCTAAAACACCTGGTCCCCATATAAATCAAGAAACCTGATCAACCCAAGTCTAGTTTCAAGCAAAACAGGATGTGAATATAAGAATAATTCTGGCTCTTTACATGTGCACAGGTTTTGATCTTCAAGTACAATTCCTAATTCACTGCAAAAAGCAACATGTTTAGATGCTCATCTAAAGAAGCTTTTGCTAACTCTGCAAGGCAGTCTTGACTGCAGGTTTGTCCAGGGACACACAGGCAGCTCATCTGCCCCAGACCCAAGGTGTGCACACAGCCTAACAAACACCTCTGCATCGTCCTCACGATCCACCTATTGCCAATATTTCTATACCAGAAATCACGTCAAGTGTGCTGGTGTACCGGGAGCGCGAGTCCCTCGCCATCAGCAGGCAGACAGACATCAAAGATGAGCCAGCTCCAACGACCTTTCCTGGGATGCATTCTTGTTTTCCTTGTGTAGTCCACGGACTTCTTCAGTCTTAAGTTTTAATTAAATACATTCACAAACCGATTAATAATCAACATCACAGCCTATCAGCTTAGTTCTGTCAACATAGTAGATTTACATCAAGTAAGAAAATATGTATTTGCCCAAACATATCTCTTAAAATAGTAATCTACTTTAAGCAGTTCAAAAAGCAGGCATTTCAGGAGAGGGTCTTTTTGCTACTATAACCCCTCAAGGAAAACAAAATAGGAGACCAGAGAGATACTGAACTGAACACTTCAAGTGGGATTGAAAAAACTATTTCAACATGAAAAAAACACAGGTTCAGACAGGAAATCTGCACAAACACTGCAGAGATGTGCAAAATACTGCTTTTCAAAGACACTAGTTCCAAAAAAGTAAAATACCAAAAATCTAGAAAAAGCTGGGAACAATTCATAGGTGCTGAAAAGGTTTAATTATAGTTTTTGTAGGCAACTTTTTAATATCTCTTAAGTTATTCTTGCCTATAAACTTATTGTCTGATGGAATACCCACAAGTTACTTTTCAAAAGCACAATAAAACACACAATCCAATATCTCCCAGAATGACCATGTTTTTTCACCAAAAGATCTAAGTTCAATATATCTTCAGCTCTTTCCCCTTCTCTAAATTTGATATAATAAAACACTGCCAGCATTCCCCAAAGTATAACAAAAATAGGCAAATTGAAGAGAATTAACTGCTCTAGTGAAATTGAGAGTGTTTAGCTCATTTGCCCCCATGCAAATGGGCAGACCTGTGGCCAAAACCAACGACTGGTGGAGGCAGAAAACGTGATTGGGAGACACTCTAAAAACTGTTCAGTGACACTCCAGCACCAGATGGTAACACAGCTGATGTCTCCAGTCAAATTTGTAACTGCCTTGCCCACCAATTTCACTCATCTCATTAAGCAAGAAGTAAAAGAAAAACCTAAGGTGAGATTTTGTTTACAATTTCATATCAACAGCAGGAATCCTAGAGTCCCAAACAAAAAAAGCAACTTCACTGATACAAAATAGACAAAACATCAAAAAATGCATGCAACCTCATTGATACAGAATAGACATAACATCAAAAATGCATGCAACTTCCCCTTCTGCATGTCAATGCTCTGCGAGGCTAAAAAAAGAAGACTGCTTGCATGCACACCTGCTGCTTTGGTAGAAATCATATTATTCTATCCCAACATGTTCTTCTGTAGCAGCACACTATCAGGAGAACGTAAAGTAGGAGAAAGCAGGAGGGGAAGTAATTCTCTATCTTGATTCTACCACAAAAGAAAAAAAAAATCAAGTGAAATGTCCTGCCTTCATTCAAGTCTACATGATGCATAGATGCTCCTATTTCAAGCAGAGAGCAACTAATTTCAGTAGTGCTCAAACCTTCCATTTACTGAATTCAGTCAGACTGAAATAAACCAAGCTTAATCTCAAATGAATATATATACACAAACAAAATTTGTTTAAAACCACATCTTTAAACAGTGCTGTGGAGACCTTTTGACATGTTTAGGGCTTGGTGTGCAGACAAGTGCACAGGGATGCTACCCAAGGCTTACAAGCTCTGTACTCTGCCAGTATCCCCCAAATAGCAACCGAAGAGAGAAGCAGTCCCAGGTTGACAGTGATCACCAGTGTGACAGGGGCAGAGGGCCCAGCCAGAGCCCTGGTAGGTGCCAAAAAAAAAAAAAAAAAGAGAGAGAGAAGTCATTGTCATCACACAATTTCAGGAGTTTTGAGTAATACTTTTGATTCCATCAGAGGTGAAGATGGATTGTCCCTGTGCCGGTCTATCTGTCACAGCAAGACTCCTGGGACTTTCAGGGTGGTTCACCTTTCTAGGAAGAGCTTTGGTCACTTTCACCCTAGTCAACCTACCGCTACATGCAAGTATTCCATGATATTTCAGTAAATTAGCTAAATTCAGAATAGTTCTACACTGCTTCACTTCACTTGGGTTAGTAATTAAATAAACCCAGGAGCATCAAATTATTTACCATGAGCATATGGACGGCCAGTGCCCAGGCTGTGGGGGTTCCAAAGCTCAACTCAGCACTCCTCTAACAAACCCCAAATATTGGAACTGCTGCACACAAATCCTTCACAGGAGACCCTAGGATGAGAGACAGCCCAGCTGCTGGGCTTGCAGTTGACAGCAGCTTTGTGTTACTGACTTAACTCGGCAGTTACTTGCAACAGCGCCATGCCGTGACTTACAAACTCGCTTCCTGGCAAGCACGGCAACACATCGCCTCAGAGAGACAAGGAAACCTGCATCCTTTGGGGCCACCCAGAAGCAAACCTGCTGCTGACCAGTGCTGCACAAAACAGAGCAAGAGCCAGAAGGTCCCAGGCCCTGTTTGGTCCAACACGAAGCAGCAGCTGCTGAGAAAAGACCGCATCTTCCTCCCCTCTGCTGAGCCTCAAAGGAAGCAAAACCTACCCGCTTTGAGCCCTTCTGCAGCAAGGTGCCTGGCAGGCAGTCAGATTCTCTCTTTGTGGCATCAGATATGACAAGTAAGTGCTATGCACGTCGATGGTCCCCTGGCAAGCAAAGCTTCTCAAAGCGCTTTCCAAACTCGTGCCACCGTGGTCCCCACTTTGCAGGTGGAGAACACCAGGAATGCACTACGCAGAGGTGGGATGGCCATGAAGTGCCACACAAGGCAAAAACCATCGAATGCTTCAGCCCTTCTACGACATCGCCCCAGTTCCCCTTCCACAGAAACTTAGATACAACTCAAAGCTTTTATCAGCAAAAGCAATGAAAATGATGGTTTCGCCCCCCTTCTGGGGCACCGCAGACTACAGCGTTGGTCTCCTGCGTGGAGGTTATCATCGCTCTTGGGCACATCCCTGCCAAGGGATGCAGATCAGAGCGCATGTAGCGGTAGGGCCTAAGCCTCCAACGCTACAAACACGCACACATACTGGGGCAATTCCCATCTGCAAGGGCGTAAATTCACTCTAAAACAAAAACTCGGACAAGAAAGGCGGGATGAACACACAGACACACACACAGACACACACACGCACACGCTGCTTTAGGCGGCCCCTGTCCCCA
>JAWLRI010000169.1:4910175-4928969 GCA_034781795.1 Crypturellus tataupa | reverse complement strand
GGGAGCCGGCCCGGCCTGGCCCGGGGCCGCGGCGCCTCCGCGGCGGCGGGGAGAGCCCGCAGCGGCGCCCCCAGACCGGGCAGCTTCCTAAGTGCAGTAGTTTAATAAAACGTGGGGGGAAATGGGAATATGCTACGTGCGGAAATAAGGAAAAATCAGTATAGTTCCCCAAAGTGGTCTCCTGCTTCTTTATATTTTTCCTGGGTTCAGTTAGCAGGAAGAAAAATGAACATAAACACGGAGAAACTTTGTTTGTCAACCTCTTTCCCAATAACGAAAACGCACCCCTATTCTGTGGTAAGGTGTTCTGATTTTTGTGGAGATGTACAACATGATAGGCAATGCTTAATTAATCAAGTGAACACCGGATCAGCTGTTTTATCTGGTGAGTACGGAGTAGTTCAGTAGGCAAAACAGCCCACGGGGCAGAGTCCAGCTCCCGGAGGCCCTTGACCACGGCCACGTGCATGGTGGGTCATGGTTCCCGCTCAGCTGACCCCGGGAATCCTCCCTTGCTCAAGGCAGCCTGGAAGGGGTCACGGAAACCCCTCGTTGCTTGTGTTGGCCACCAATAGCTTGTGTTTAGGCTGCAGTGTAAAAAGTTTCCCTCCTTTTTTTCCCAGTCATTCCAGCTGAACACAGAATCACAGAATGCCTAAGGTTGGAAGAGATCGTGCAGTCCAACCCCCTGTTCAAGCAGGGACACCTTGAGCACGTGGCACAGGGTCTCATCCAGGTGGGTTTCGAAGCACCTCTCTGGGCAGCCTGTCCCAGGGCTCTGTCACTCCAACAGTAAAGAAGTTCTTCCTCACGTGGAGATGGAACTTCCTGTGTTGCAACTTGTGCCCATTACCCCTTGTCCTGTCACTGGCCACCACCCAGAAGAGTTTGGTCCCATCCTCTACGTTCTCCCCTCAGGTATTTGTACATATTGAAAAGATCCTCTCTCAGCCTTCTCTTCTCTAGGCTAAACAGCCCCGGCTCACTTTGTCTTTCCTCATAAGATAGATGCTCCAGTCCCTTAATCATCTTCGTCACTCTACATTGGACCCTCTCTAGAAGCTGCACGTCCCTCTTGTACATGTCTTCCCAGGTGGAAGAGCACCCCTCATCTTCAGCGGGAGGACCTGCTGTCCTCCGCAGCCCATGATCAGTGATCTCAAAGGGATGCCCTCTGCAAGTGGTTCAGAAAGCCCTCTCAGAACTGGCGATGGAGATCTCCAGTGTCTGCAATTCCTCAGGATACATACATGTCCTATTTACTATTTTGCTGGATCAAGGGAAACAGGAGAATGCTTACTGGCTGTGTCTCAACTAGAAAGAAGGGGCGGATAAATTCTGAAACATGATCCTGTCCCCAGGATTTTGTCTAGTAGAACATTCACGAGTTTCCAAAAGTTCTGTAGTCTGGGCGCTTGGCCCAAGAAAGCAAGGTGTCCATCTGTCCTGCTATCCCATGTCTCATATTAGCTGTCTTCACAGTGCCTGCGTTGATTGGAGGAAAAAAAAAAGTGAAGCGATCATATTCCTCTGTAGCTTGCCTTCAAACTCAACTGCGAATTGCCACGTGAATAACAATTTCAGAATGCTTTGACTATTTTATTACTTGCTGAATGCTGGCAAATTATATGTTACATATGTGTTTTAATTTAGGGAGGACTCCAACATCCATTGTGCAGTTTGCCTACTGCAATGGATTCTCTGATTAGGTCTCGTTAGGACTTTTCAATCATGTAATGTAAATATTAACTTACAGTAAAGCACAGAGAAATGTAATCTCCCTACAGGAAAGTCAGAAAAAAAAAAAAAAAAAAAAAAAAAAAGAGAGAAATTGTTTTCTGATGCTCCCTGAAAGACTGCTCAAAAAAAGTGGAAGAAGAACCTGCCCATGAAGCACGGGATATTTGTTCCTCAGTATAGCACACACTAGCTTGATTCCCAAAGAGGACTACCCAGCTGAGCCACAGAAGTACTCCCAAGCTTTTATATTGCAGCCCTTTAGAGAGTGTTTGTTAGAGCTGAATCTGAGGCAAAGTAGTTACATGCAGACAAAGAACTGTTTGGCTAAAGCAGGCCATTTAAATACTGGTTTGCATTGCAATATCCACTATAGAGGCACCTGCGGTTGTCACTCAGGGTGCAGAAATAAGCTTTGTGGATGAGGTAGGGAGGAGGGGAGAAGGGAATTCAGTAGATGACGAAGTGTGAGAATTACATATAATGTCAGCAGAATTGAAATGCAAACTTCTCAAATGTATATGAAAAAGTATAAAGTCTCTTGTTTGGGCTATACATAAGCCATATACTCTTTAAAGACCTGTATTTTACATATGCTGTTGCTGACTCTAGTTTTCGTTCTTTTGCTTGTCCCCAACAGTTTACAGTATGAAGCAATTCACTTGTTAAAGCTGTTAGGACCATATTGTGAACAAGGGATTTGGAAAGATTGCGTTGACTACAGAAAAATTGTGTTCTGTTTTAGTAGACATGTGTGAGTGTTGTGCTGTACAGTATGTACATAGTAGGAACTGCCCAATAACATTTGGTGCTATTTTATGCAATTTGTTGCTTTGTTTCTGTTAACTTTTCATTTAATCTTATGCTTTTGCAGTCATTATGCTTTCACCATCATTGTCCTTCTCAGCATTTTCAAGACATTTGTGTCAGATATTGATATTTATATTGCTCTTTTAGAGTTGTTTGTTTGTTTTGCTTGGTTTAATTGTCAAATACTTTTCAAATACTCCACGCTCTGGATTTTTTATTCCTGAATTTGTGCCCATTTTGTTTGCCTCCTTTCATATTTCTTCAAAGTTTGTTTATCTAACTCCAAATAGCTTTTGTATTATTGCCTTGTCAGTAGAATCTCATCAGCTACTCAAATTAGACACAGATGTTAGATACTCTTTACCTTCAGCCTTATACATTGTGTGTCAATGTATGTATGTATGACAATTGTGTGTCATTTTGCAACAACTGGGTCCAGAGGAGCCTCTGCGCTTGCTCTTCATCCTGTGAAAGCATTGCTGATAATGTCACCATACAGTCTTTGGATTCTTGAACTAGATAAAAGTCTCAGGCATAGGGTGACCATTATAACTGGTCTACAACTTTCTGAGCAGAACAAATGTGTGCCAAAGGAATTATTAGTTGCTTCGAATATGTATCAAGTATAGTAGTTCTATCTTTTTTTGTCTTTTTATTGGTGCTCCTCCTCACCAACATACTGATACAGAGTAAAATTAGTGGATCTGACCAACATCTCTCTGAAGCAGCCTTGTAAATGAGAAGTACATTTACCATTAATTTCAAATGAACAAATACCATCCAAAGTTGTAACTCTGGATTTAATACTATCAGTTCACCAAGCTGAATGTGAAAATTAGTCCTAACTCCTGGACTGTGTTTTCACTGCTTCTTCCAAAGGTCTCCAATCTGGGGTCCATTGTAATCATGACCGGGGATTTCGCTCCTATCTTCCTGCCACCACATTTCTCTGAGACCTGTCAAGCATTTTAAGTAGCACGCACTTTCCCACACTTCTCAATGAATGCTGACATACCTAACTTAAAAGGATTACTTTCTGCTGAGAGGAATTGTAATCCTCTTTTCCTGCTCTGCAAATCCTCTAGTAAGTGAAAAAGAAAGGCCAAGATCTGTTCTGCTGTGCAGGGCAAATCACCGTCTCAGAAGGTATAGAAGAAAACAACAAATCTAAGATTTACTTGTGGTCACGCTTGTCCAGGACCTATGTCCCTGTGTATTAACTCATTGGCATCTTCCATCACTATTTTTGGGGCTTTGATATTTTGTGTTTTGGTTTATAATGGTTATATGAATACACGCTACATGAATAGTGCTCAGGACAAAACAATTCTCTCTAAAGCATTTACAAAGAGCTACTGATTGCCTTAGCTTGAGCACATTTTTTAATATTAATTTAGGTATTCAACAGCAAACCTTAGAAACATGCTTTTAACACTTTATATAAACCGGTGGTTTCCAAACTAAGGGCAATCTGGGCCTTCAGGGGAGATTGCAGAAGGTGGTGTTTAAGACCACAGGTGGTGGAGAAGGCTTGGTTGCTGAGGGCGGGTTTTAGCTGCTGACACAGGAACACAAGCACAAAGGTCCCTACAACCTTGATTCCCACCCGCCCGTCTCAAAACCTTTTCCTCACATGCAGTGTTTGTTGCAGCAAATAGGCTGACGACAAAGTTTGTGTGTTCACACTGAATGGCTGCTACAGAAGCCTCGGACTTTTTTCTTGCAGTAGTAACTTGAATACTGGCTAGGGAAAGTCTTCTCATGCTCCCCTTTCCCTCAGAGGATCTGTGCTAAGGCTTGTAGGGTTTGCGTCAATAAAATTTACATCACCAAGTTTTTAATTGTCTTGCTTCACACTGTAAACTATTTTGTTTCCAGTCATTCAAAAAGATGAACCAAGATGAGAATTTCCCTCCCCATTACCCATATTAGGCAGCAAAGCTGTACTTACCAGGTTGTTGAACACCTGCTTCCATCTTCCTCACAGGAGATTTTTTTTTTTTTTCTTCAGAAAAACAAAAGTCTGAGGCAAATTCCAGCTTTCTGAGAACATATTTGGCATTCTTGATCTAATTCTGCAAGTCTTCTGTCAAGGTGAACAGCCATCTGTTAGTCTTTCGCTAAATGATCCTAAGATTCCTTGCTAATATTAGGAGGTGTCATCTGTTAGTTCCACTTTTTATGAATTCCTAGCTATATTTCACCCCACTGTGACTGACAGCTGCTTCCAAACAGCCCATGAGGGGGTTGTACTGGTGCCAGCTAATTCCTCCCATGGTAAGTTCTGCAGCATCAGCAAAGCTGGACCATTTTAGTTGGATATGGGGAATGCTCTTCTCTCCTCTGCTTTCCCAGACATTCTTCTGGGACAAATGAGCCTTATTGTTTAAGAGAAATGAGCTTTCCTACCAAAGCAAGTGTTGTTTTGTAGGACGCAAGCTGGGATCATCTGACATTTCCCTTCTTGGTCTCCATGGATAAAAAAAAAAAGGCTAGGAACACATGACAGTGTCCCTTTTTATGATACCCAAATGATCTTTCATCCTTTTAATTTCTTTCTGATGATGATTTCTCAGTTTTTTTTTTTCTCAGTATTTACCTGGTATAAATTTCCCTAAAAAATCTGCTATGTCCATGCCAATTGCCGGTCCACTTTGATCTTTGAAACTGTGAAGCCAACATCCTCTGACTTCTCATAAGCAACCAGATATAAGCAAAAGTACTTTGCTTGGTATGAACAAACACCCTTCACCAGTTCCTGAGACACTGCTACTTTCACTACTTTTACCAAGTTCAGTTGCAGTTTCAGTATCAGAGATCTTAGTCAATATATGGGTTTTACAAGCACTTCTACCACCTAACGTAAGATTTTCTTCAACTCATTTGCATCTTGAAACAACAGGTTTTTGCTTGGCCTTCTGGATCTCACTTAGAAATCACCTCTGTCATTTAAGGCAGCACATGCAATGTGTTGAAGTCTCATCTAGACAAAATAGGATGTTTAAAATAGGATGATTTAAACTGTTTTCCTTTCAGAAGTACTTAGAACACACAAGCAATAATTTAATATTACAAATGTCATCACACATTAAATAATATATAATAAACAAGTATAACATTGTTCTCTTCCTCAGAGCATAACACTTCTGGATTCTCAATAAGTTCTAAAATGTGTAAAGTCTTATTACTTTGCACAGCTATCAAATCAAAGGTGGACACAGTGGGCTAAACAGTGGGCTAAATTTATGCATCAAGGGGCAAAGGAGCCAAGATCACTTGCCACAGCACACTAAAATATAGCTTACCAGTAGATTCAACAAAATGCAAAGTGAATCTAGAAAATCACGCCACAACAGTATGGATCCTGTGGGTGAAAAGAACTGATAAAAGAGATTAAAGAACTCCTACAGCCTTTGCCTCTCCTCTTTTCTGGCAGTCAAGGTGGCTGCCACATTCCTTGAAATATCTAAACCTTGGAAAAGAAGCCTAGTCCTGACCATAACACTGCATTTCCAGCTGGAAAGTCAGACTAGAGGCTGCACTAATCTGTCTCAGAAGGGACTGCATGAGATCACACTCATGCTTCCCCTTGCCAGCAAACTAGAAAGATGACCAACATGCTGACAGTGTGCGATGCCATCCCATGGGCCACTGCACTCTACTATTCCGGGTGTCAAATTGCTTTTTTTCGCATTTGCATCTGTGCTTTATTTTCTGACAGCTGAGCCATGCCCCAATAAATGCTTCTGTTAGGGGCATTCTCTTAGAGAAATCATCATTTTATTATTGGCTTACATTTAATTCTATCAACTGGAAATAAGATGACTGCAGTCAGTAGTAAGAAACTCTGGCCCTCACCCAACTTTTCAAATGCTTCTTAAATTAATTCATACGGAGCACAAGAACGGTACTTGGGGTAAAAGATCTCTTAGCTCAATCTGGTGGGAATGCTATTGTTTCCCTAATTCACCCGAATATAGTCTAAATTCTAGAGGTACATTCTGGTCTGCTGGCACTGGCCTATGAAAGAAGCATAGTGGACACTTTCCCCTTTTCTTCTCGTAGATTCAGCAAGATCATTGAGTAAGCATTCTACCAGCACCACACATCTGCTCAGAGTATCATGATCTTCAGCTGGATGTCTACCTTTCAAGCTGGTCTTCATGCCCCAAAGAATTAGACAGTAGAAAAATAACAGCATATAAAAAAGTTGAATCTCAAGTGTTATTTCCTGACACTTGGAAGCTACCCATAAGTAAGTGTCCAAAAAACTTCTTTGAGTTCTCAAACCAACACCTGTATAACCTCTGGTTCTTTCCTGTTCTTTCCTGTTAATGGACTCCAGAGGGAAGCAGATAATGGGCTCAGGTGTGCCCTCTGCGGCCCCGTTGCAGCTTACCGAAAGCCTACAATTACTTTGGGAACATTGCCCATCTTTTGCCACCTGCAAGTGAACCAAAACAATAACTCCCCTGAGCAAGCATCCATCACTATGGATTTAGCAGGTGATGTGCCAACTGCAAACCCATTAGGCAGGGATCTGTAACAGTCTGGGCAGACACCATCCACTTCTGGGCTCTTTTCATCCAAGTACGTTGTAACCGTGTGGGCCAAGACAAGCTCCTGTCATAGCTCCAGAGTATTGTCCACTTCCTTGCTCCCTTCAGAAGCATCTGACTGCTGACTTTAGAGGTGACCAGGATCCTGTGGAAAAATATGTGTGCGCCCTCTGACCGGATGAAGGAGCACTGTAGGATTCTCCATTTTGTCTTTGTGTTGGTTTTCTGTCAGAAAGCACAAAACAAAACTCCTCATAATCTACTGTATTTTAAAAACACTTTCTTGCTCAAGTCAAGATAGTACTATAGGTCAAGGAAGTTGTGAAAGTAAAAATACAACCTAGTGTAGCATAGCTTCCCTCCTTTCCTTTGTGTTTATGTATTGATAACTACAATTATCCTCTCCCTTGTATCAGTTCAAAGACTGGATCAAGCCTTAGCCTTAGTAAATGAAAACAGTTAATCCATTACTCCATAGACTTATGGGTGTACCTATTACAAGTATATAGGTATATACTACTATGCAATTAGGAAGGTACTCTATATTTAAAAGTCTTTATGTCATTGGCTAAAATCTCTCATTTTCTTTTTTTTTTCTTTTTTTTTTTTTTAGTTCTTTACAGAAGTAAACTCATTAGATATAGAGCTTGCTCCAGATCCAGAGGTGCAAATAAGTGAACTGTACACACTCATCCCCTGCACTTACCAGAATTATAGTCCAAAGGATGGCTAAAGAAAAGACTACTTTCCCCACCAACAGCCAGAAGCTCCTGTATGCTACTTAGGAGTCCAGCTTTTATTTTATGATTCCAGTGCTATTTCAGCCCACCAAACCTCTCTTTCTTGTACCTCCCATTGAGAAGTTATATGTAACCCATTTCTGTGAAAATAATATACCCCTTTCTGAAGATATGTAAAAAAACCAGGAACTGGTAACCAAAGCAGATTCAGAGATTCAAGTGGAGTCATGGTCTCACAGATGCTTCAAAGTACCAAGATTTCCCCCAAGAGAAGCAAGGGAAAAATGCACAGGACAGGGGAAGTTTTTTGGTACTGCCATTTTTTTCCCCATCTTTAATAACATACCCACATTTGCAGAATTTATTTCTGAGCAACTCATAAGGCAGCAAGTACTCTCTGAGTCTTGTATATGGAGGAAGGAGAACAGTTTGAGGGAAATTAAAATATAGTCAAAAAGCTGAATAGTTTTGTGTCCTTGGTTGCTGGCTAGTCCTTTGCCTGAGTAATACCCGTACCTATTTAGAGAGCTCATGGCAGGGACAATACTTCTACATGTTTAAGCAGAGCTTAAATTTAGAGATAATGCCTCAAGGCATTCCGGCAACACAGTTAAAAAACACACATATAAATTCATTGATAGAATGTAGAGAGACAGATCACCGAGCTTAAATTTCTCTCAGGGTGTTTCTATTACAAAACTGGCAAAGCCATCACTGAATCCCCCATGTCCCCTGAGGCAAAAGATGATTCCTTCACTAACATAATACAGCCAACAGCAATAAGAGCCTGCAGTTTTTCCCCAGAGATAAATGCTATTAAAAGGGTGGTAGCGTCTTCCTTGACTGACCTCCACAACCACCCCTGCACCTACTCCGATCAAAGAGAGTGACGTTCTAGGAACCTAGGTTCTAGGTTCTGGAACAAATGCATCTGTGGTCCTCACCAAACCCAAACACTTGACTGACTTCAAGTGTATATTCTCAAGTATTTCCTCCCCGGGAAACAGGCAGAAATGCAAGAGAAAGAGGGATTGACTGTTTTCTCATAGTCACATGGAGAATGCAAGAATGGGGACAGGTTATGGGGACAGGTTATGGACACAGTATGGGCTCTCTCTCTGCTTACCTGCCTCTTCGTAGGGAATACTGGGCAGACTGCAGTTTAGTTTACCCTCATCTACTCCGCTGGTGGCACAGTAACCCTCCATTCACGGGATGTGAGGAAAGTGGGCTGGCTTGGCAAAGGTGTTTTTTTCCTTCTTCTCTCTACTAATCAGAGTCATTCTGGAGCAACTTCAGCTCTTCTCTCCTTCCCTCCTGGATTCCTGGGAATTCTTCTTTGGTAACCAGGAAAGTAACTGATACAGGTTCACTGGAAAAGTGGGATTTTGGCAGACCAAGAAGGAGACAAGTTCTCACATCCCAGCAAAGAGGAGGTGGTGATGGCCACAGCAGAAGTAACACATCTCCTCAAAAATGGCTCAACATCAGCATGAGCATTTTGAGGAAACTTTTCCAAAGTGTTCTGAGCTGCTCTTGAGGACTGCACTAACCACTGGTGTTTTCTTATCTCTTAGAAAATGAATTGCCTGATAGGAAGAAGATCCCTTCAAGATAACTGTGTGATGGGGCAATCATCACTTAAGCATGCCTCTTCCCTCCAGTCTTGGCAGTGGTTAAGATATGTTCATGTAAAGCGTGTTGAATGTTGAGAGCCCAAGATAGGCTCAATCAAAGATTCGTTGTATCTACATAAGGAGCGGTGTCACTCAGCTCAGCCCAAAGCGGCACAAACGCCAGGTCTCCTAGAGCTGAAGCGTCAGGCTGTGCGTGCCCGCTGAGGAGAGGCCACAGATACCTCTAACAGGAGGACGCTGAGTAGATGAGGAGGCACTGAGACCTGTAATGGCCTAAACAGAAGTCAGTCATCCTGAAACCATCTCCATACCTGAACTTTACACCGGAACACAGGATAGAGAGAAAAGTCTGTAAAAACTGTTGGCCTGTTCAGTCTAGCAGGGCAACCCTGAGCAGAACAAATAAAACACGTTTTTTAAAAAAGGCATGTGCTTCCTGCAGAATACAGCTTTGTTTGCCATCATTGTTTGGCAGATAGGAAAGGGCTTATCTCACCTTACCAGATCTACTGCTGCTATAGAAGAGCTCCAGAAACTTGTCAGTCTTTACTAGGAGAAAAATATTGGTTTAGCAGCCCTTGCCAGGAAATTATCTGAACCTTTAGCAAAAGAGAAGGTCTAAAAATTAGCTCACTGTGCCATGCTATTCTTCACTGATTTTTAATGTTCAGTTCAAATTCGGGGATCTTATCAGGTGTATTTTCTAAAGTGAACTACTGTAACCTTTATCCCATTTCCATATTAGACATTTTTTAGTTAGTTACAAAATTAGCATTTACCCCTCCAGTTCAAAATATGCCATATTTTGTCTGATTAATTTGTAATAAAAATTAAAGCAAGAGTGTCTCGCTTCTAGCAGATGGAGGCAAAGGCATGACTTTGACCCTAGTTACAGTTTTGTTTAACCCCCTCCAGAGAAACATAGTTACTGTGCATTAATATACAGCCTTTCACCACCAGACCTGTTAGTGTACATTATGGACTAATAATACTAATTATATTGTCAAACAATTCAAACTGCATAACAATACAACCTCCTCTGAAATGAGAAGTGCTATAGGTAATGAAACCTACTTTCCTTTATACAGCCAGCTCAAACCCTTTTTTTTTGAGCAATCTGATGTTAAATAAATAATGGGCCTGATTGCCCCCTTCTCTGGGAAAAGCCATGGGAGGGAGCAGAGTGGGAGGAAATCTCCAGGAAGTTTTCCTTGTCAAGCCTGTGCCTAGGCTTTTTCTTGGGTGTGAAGCTGCTTATTCCCTATGCTGCCCGCTCTTCCCATGCATGTGAATGGGGGTGTAAAAATGCAAACCACGTGGAGGAGGTTTTTATGAGGGCCTGAGGCAAGGAAGGAAAGATATGCAATCCCTGGAACACTGTGGCCCCTCAGACCGCCACAAGTGTCCACTGCTCTGGTGGATCCCAGGATTCATAGAGAGAATAAGCTACCACAGTGACATTCCTTCTCTCCAGAGCCATGGGACCTGAAGGATAAGCAGAGCTTGCTCTCCGCTCCATGACAATGGCCCAACCAAGTAGTAGGATGTAGACCCTATTTTGAGTAAAACTAGCATTAATGACCTAAACATTTCCAGAGAGCAGGTGGTCTGTGTGTCACCAATGAACTCAGTGTACCTAGATGACTCATGTTTCTCACTATCACTTTTTGTGAAGTTTTAATCTTTCCTTAAAAGCAAGACTGAAAGGAGCTTAACTATGGAGATCTGTGAAGTAGGAGAAGCTCAAAGGCTGCTTCAGTTGGGCGCTTTAGAAGCTGGGAGAAACTGATAGATGTTTTCCTAAGCTGGAGCATGTGGCCATGCAGGGTTAGTGCTACGAGCAGAACACCTGGGTACAGTGCAGCATGAGGGGGCTGGTTTGAGGGGCTTTGTTGCAAGTTGCTTATTTCCAACTTTTTTGTTCAAAAAACATTTCTCCTCAGGTGAGACACTGAATAGCATCAATGCCTTCTGCCATAAATATTCCTAGATGATAGAGCTGACTGCCCTGGACTGGGGTGGGAGCACACACACGGGAACATTAACGCGACTGGTAGTATGACAGCCTTGAGCAGTGAGGCAATAACAAACAGAGAAAGTTTTAAGTTGCTTCTGCTGTTTCAGACATCTTTGTGTGATTGAGGACACTGCTGGAAAGCAGATACTTGCAGACAGAGAAGGAGGGATCAAGAGAATATCACAGGTCAGGAGACAACCCTTTAGCACCTTGCAGACTGACTTGTGCCAGATATGAACACGCTCTTCTAGCCGAAGCCACATGTGACAGAGAAAAGAAGATGAGTTACGGTATAGGGAAAGGAGAAGCTTCAACTACGTTTTCTGCCTCTTTCCCTAGCAAGCTCCCCGGGGCGCGCGCAGGTGGAAGCGGCCGCTCCCGCGCTGCAATGCTGCCACCTGCCGGGCGCGAGCCGAAGCGCGGCCTGCGCGGCGGCTCGGGGCGGTGACAGTGACAGCAGAGCGGCCCGGGGCTGCCCTGCCCTGTCACCACCGGCACCCCGCTCGGATCCGAAACGATGGGGCGGCTCTGGCC
This sequence comes from Crypturellus tataupa, assembly GCA_034781795.1. NCBI lineage: Eukaryota > Metazoa > Chordata > Aves > Tinamiformes > Tinamidae > Crypturellus > Crypturellus tataupa. The sequence continues at coordinate 4,916,935 of JAWLRI010000169.1, read as the reverse complement.
AGCCAGCGCTCAAGGCTTTGCACACGCAGAGACCATGTCTGCCCTCCTGGCCACCGGTCCCCGGACCGCCTCCCCCCTTCTCCACGCTGCATGTTGCCATAATAACACTGCTTCAGGAAAATATATATTTATATATATGATTGGCATAACAGCACAATTAGATAAACTTGCATTCTGTTCTGCAGAGCTCTAAGCAGGCTCACTACTAAGGCAAGAATGTAGCTGGGATCTAGAGCATTTATAAGAAAAAAAATAAAAACCCTAGAAAATTTGAGGGATCTATTAGTTCATTCTGTCCACCCTCTGACAGTGAAAGAAACTGAGCAACAATTCATCCTACAACATCCTACAAGGGCCCAAATTCCCCTCCTACTTATAGGGGTATAAATCAAGCAGCCAACAGAGTTACCTAGGTATAAAACTGGCTTTATCAGTTCCTAGGTCTTTTTAAATATTTCTGAAACCTACTGCTGATTCCTTCTTTGTTTGCCTGTTAGAATTGATTGTTAAAAAGGCACATGCATTTATCCACAGCGCACTGTATCATGTGAAGGGGTTCTTTTATTTGCTTTGATCTTTCTTTTTACTTTTATTATTTTTTGAAAAAATGTGGGATTATTATCTCAAATCTAGCCAACTGGCCTGCTGGGGCTCCCTTTGCTACATCAGGGGTTCTCTTTTTTTTCTAATCCTCTCTTTATGGATAATCCTTCTCTACCTCCTAATGACTCTTGGCAAAGGAGAGTATTTTGTTATTACTACCTGTTGTTTAGAAATTCATTTTATTTGGTGTAGGTGTTGCTAATTGTTTGCTAATGAAAACCTTATTACAATCAATGCAGCTCAGGATTATGCTGATCTTTACGGCAGTTAACCCTTTCTTATTATCTATTCTTAGTTAGGTTTCCCTATGCACGTCTCAGATTTTAAATATCAAGGGTAGTTCTACATTTTGTGGCCCAAGATAGAGGCCCAAAGTATACTTCCCCAAACACTGGGTACATTTAATACTCATGAGAGTTTAGAAAAGGCAAAAGTTGTCATTTTGTAATTTGAAAAATATTTGTACTTGCAAATGCAGTAATGTCTAAAAGGCAAACCCCAGAGCAAAATGCTTAGGACAAATCTATATCTTCAGACATGAAATGAAGACCATTCTGTTTTGCGGAAGTGTGGATACTAGTCAGTCAGCGTCCTTAAGCGCTCTTTGGCCAATGCTTCTGCACCTTCATTTATTATTTGTATTCCACTCTACTGTATATAGTGGAATCTAGACATAAAATACACACAGAACAAATCCTGCCTAGAGAGTTTACCTTTTACAAAGACTAAGGAAAACCAACAACACTAAGAAGACAAGGAGCAACAGCTGCACAGCAAAAATACAAAGCTTGTTGGTTACAACTCTCTCCTTACCTTTCATTTCATTTCCTCCAGGTGACCTGGCATCACAGGAGCTTTCCTATATCCACGCCTTCGAAATGAATAAGGGGCTTGGGCAGGTGAACCCCTCCAGCCAACGCTTCCCACACAGTGGGTTTCCAGAGTCTTGAGGAAGGTGCCAAGATCCGCTGAAGGGAAGTCAGACTCATGGCACATCTCCTTGGGCAGAAGTGTCCCAGAGGCGATCCAGCTGCACTCTGTGGTCCCCTGAGTTCTTATTTGTGAGAATGCGAGGAGTTTTGCCTCTGCTTCCAAACTTCTTGAAGGAGGAAGCTCCTTCTGTGTGAGGAGAAACTGCAGATGAAGTTTGTGTATAGAGGAACACTCCTGTGCCACCTACTCTTTTCCTTATGAATGGAGGATTGGAATTATTTCACTTGCAGTGGATATTGCCTCTGTAAGCAGAAACTTTGTGTGAATCCAAGAGCATAGCAGTACGCTCTTGGAGAAGTCACAGCCAGAAGTCTCAACACTTCAGCACTTTAGGCTCTTGCTGATGAGAGATTCATAAATCTGATCTTTTATTCGGTCAAGGACAGTCACAGCTCAGTGGTGGCTGCTTGTCACTCCTACACTGAACAGCCTCAGGGCCTCTGTGAATTAATTTTATCTCAAAATAGGTTTGCTTTTAAAACCCTGAAATGGAGGGTCTTCATACTCTGGAGTATCTCAGATTTGAATAACAGAGTTCAGAATAGTCTTTAACTTAATGCTTTACATGGCATATATGATGAAGAATTCTGCACTGTAAAAGACCAAAGTAAAACAAGAAATGCTACCATCACTGATGGAGGTAACTATTCTAACAAACAAGGAGGAAATTAATACTGAAAAAATAGAAGGAGAGAAAGAATCATATCTTAAAGATCTAGATATCTTTTGTTTGTTTGTTTCAGTATTATCCTAGTCGCTGAATACTTATGTCCTTTCACTAACTCTTTTTCATCAGAGTTTAGACCTTGCTGAGCTCCTTTGACAGCTGAATCTATAAGGCCAAAGCATTATTGTACATCACTAGGATGCTATTCAGCTGATCCCTCCATAATAAAAATATAAATGTCTTTATTATTTTTTCCAGTCTTCCCTGCCAATTCTGCTCGATGCCAGAGAACAGTACCACTGTGTGTGACTGATGGCACCCTGCCAGTCTTGTGTAACCATATTATTCATTTGCTCATTTAGGCTTAAAGCTAAAATAGGTTGGCCCTGGCTTTTCAAGCTGGCTTCAGCAAAGACTCTTTTTTTTTTTCTTTTTTGAGCAACACAGTGAGCAAAAGGGCCAAAAGGAAGAAGGGCGGGAGAACTGGAAAACTGGAACAAATTAGGTATAAAGCTGAGTGACCAAGGCTGCTGTTAGCTTTGCCTTTCTAGTAACTCTCTTGGGGAATGAAGGAGTGAGAAAATGAGGAAACCTGGATACTGCCACAGGCCTGAGCTTCTCTGAAAGCTGTTTGGGTGACACTCTCCATCCTATCCCATAGAGCTCATACTCCTTTGACTCACATAGAGGCTACCTAAACGCATGGCAGCAGCTCAGGTCCGGCACCAGCCAAGTTGCAAGCTCTCCTCATTGATGCCAGGCAGCAAGCCCCTCGGAAGGAGGAGTGCAAAGCAGAGACGGACACACGGCCCCGAGCCTGGCCAGCCCTGTGGCTGAGCTGAACCTTCAGGTGGGCTGAAGGCAGCACTGGCAAGAGTTCTGAGCCTGGGCTCAGAGCCAGGCACTGCAGGTGACTGCTTAAAGGCTTCAGCAGCAGCACCGTGGCATTGGCGCAGCAATCTCAGACGTAAGCTAATGCACCAGTTAGGCACAAGCAGGCTTGCTAGAGCAATCTCCAATGTCTCTGCACCCATGGCATAGGTTACCAACAAACCACGCAGTCTGCCACAGTTGATGAAGAAGCAAGCTCCCACATGCTAGGCCATTCACCTTCTAAGTCTAGACATGCTTGCCCAGCACAGTGCACAGTGCCCAGCCACATAGCACAGTGCTAACTCAGATGAAATGGTCCAGTAATGAACTGGAGCTGGGCAGGACTCCCACAGACCCAAATGGTGCAGAGCATGATGTGCTGATGCTAGGGAGATCTTGGAGGACACATACAGAGCAAGAACGTGTAAGTCCAGGCAAACTATATTGAACTGAACTGTGGCGCATGACCAGTGAAATCCATGGACGTGCACTTCCATGTTGGCTGTAGGCTAAGGGCAGTGCCTGTAATTTGTTCTTTATATGTTATGAAGACCCATTAAGTTGTAAGCAATGTACGTATTCTTATTCACACGCATTTATTTTTTTTTCTTTCTCAAGAGCTTTGTGGTGCAACATTTGGTGAAGGTCCTTGTGAGATTCTTCTATAGCTTTGCACCTGCAGCTGAGAAAGATTTGCCCCAGTCTTTCTACCAAGGACGTCAAGTTGCCTTCCTTGATGATCACTGAGTTTGTCAAGTCCATTTTCTTAACCATTTGGTCATATTGTTGCATTGTGGGATTATGTGAAAGAGATCTGTCTATATTTTGGAGTCCGTTGCAATAACCAATTTAATCTTGTACACTCTGAATCACGAATCACTGCATTTTCCCTTGAGTTCATCTGACTTCAGCCTTGCTTTAGTCTTGCTGGATTTTCTGTATTTATTTGTTCTCATGAAGATCAATGCATTTTTTTTTCTTACAATGCAAGACTTTCAATATATTTTAATGTCAGTCTCAGTAGGTTTTTCACCTTAGGTACAAAATCAAGGACACATAAAATGAAGATGGAGCTGCATTCGTAAACCATGGCTTCCAGCAACTTTGGCTAGGCATATGGAGACAAAAAAAACTAACAGTAGTGGCACAGTAAATAAAATGTAGCTAATTTGAAATATCTTTTTAATCGCATAGCTGACTTTCTGTCATTAACACACAAGCTTCTGAATGGGGAGGGTTTTTTTTTTCCCATAATAGTAATCTTTTTGCTATTAAATGCTTTTTTTCCCCTTTCTCTACTTCTGGCCTAAATGAATGATATGGAGACACATGACTGGCTTGGTGAAATCAGACACTTAGCAACACTCAGACCAGATGCCCATGCAATAGAATGCCAAGGAAAAATGCTGGCATCCTCCATGGCTGGGAAAAATGACTGGATCAAATGATTCCATGGCAACCTGGCCCATATGAACAGGAGGGGGCACAATCACAGTCCACATAGTGCTGCAGCCAGTGACAAAACTTAGCGTGGTGAAGCTGGACAGCTACTGTCTATCACTCAGCCATTACTCCTGCAAAAACACGAGAGACTTTTTGCAAGCTTGCTCGCAAAGGGTGTGCTTTTTGTGTGCTTGCACAATTTAATAGACGGCAACAATCAGGTCATAATATGCTGCCTGCTGTCATGCTGGTGATAGCAAAGAGATGGTATTCTGTGGCTTTTACCTGCTCTAGTAATTCTAATTTCTTCCTTGTGAGCATTTTGGTGTTTACACCCTCTCAGAAATCTCCTTCATGGAGTGGCTCAATAGTTTGAAGTGATTGAACTACAAACCACTCATTTAAATAAAAAAAGGAAATTTCCAGCTTCATTTCTGGGGAAGAAGCTGTAAATGGTGTCTAAATTACGCCAACATTTTCAAAGCAGAAAGTAAAGGCTCAAAATATATTTTATTTCTGAATCCCTGGCTTTTATGGCAATTTCATTATTTTGGAGACTAGGAAATATTTTTGGATGTTTGATGACAAAGATTTTATTCAGAGTTTTATGTGAAAAGAGAACTTGTCATACTGCTAAGGAGCAATGCTTAGCAGTCACTGAAGAGTGGGAGTAACCCCTCCAAATAGATGAAAAATAGTCGTGTGATTCACAGGCCTATCTATTCCAAAGAAAAAAGTAAAATAAATGGGTAAACGGCCATCTCATAGAAATCTTTGTCACCAATGCGCTTGTCCTATGCCCCCACTGTAATCCACTGAGAAACACAATATGGGAAAGCTGCATTTTTGCATGAGTTTTGCATCAGTGTGTTTAAAAGGTTAAGTAAGTTTTCCGAGAATCATATTTATTAAAGCAACAGCCTGACCTTTAATCTTCCATTTCCTGATAGGTGAGAAGGAAAAGGGCTATGTGATTAAAGCACTTGACTGGCACTGAGACTGTCTGGATTGAATTTCCAAGATCCACTGGAGACTTTCCATCTGTTGGTAAGCAAGTCACTGTAGGAAAATATATGTAGATTTTTTTTTCCTAATCTCACAGTTCTTCCAATTTCTTATAATCCACGCTGTGACACAACTAGGTGGCTAAATTATATTTGAGAACACTACGGGAGCTAATGAGAGAAAAAGGATGGACTATAATTGGCAAGAATCAGGAACTGGAAAGAGGTCAAAGTAGGAACTTGGAGCTGCCTACAGCACGGAAACAATGCTGGATTCTCATGGTCAGTCTCAGACACCTCAGGAAAGCTGTGAAGAGGCCACATTGCTGCAAGTTCTCATTTGCACGCTAGAATGTCACTTATTAAACTGTGAGGAGAAACCTAAATCGCAGCTGAGCAGAGTTACAATGGCTGATTATAATACAGAGGAATGTATTTCTAGCAACAAAAGCCTGAGGCATATTAATTCATTCAGCTAGTTGCATTGTGTGTAATTCTTGCTTACATTTGCTGTCATGCAATCAAGTTAAAATTTACAATCTTATTGATGTGAGAAGATATTTTTATATATACTACTTTGTTAGCCATTTTGCTTCCTAATAATTAATCAAAACCCCAAAGAAGTATCGTGTTGGGGAGTATGAATTTATTTGTGTTATTAAGCTATTCTAGCAGAGTATTTCTGTGTGGTAACAGCTCTGCTATAATATGGTCCTCTTGTTTTATGACAAGTTACAATTTTCTTGTAATGTTAGCTGCAATTCATCTCAATAATTATGCTAAATTAAGTACTCATGCACATATAGAAATAAACATTAAAATACATTCAAATAAAGTGAGAAATATAATCTCTCTGAACGTAAATAGAGCAGGGGTTTGTTAACAGTCGTTAACCATCTAAGCCTAGCTAAAGAGATGGGTTTGGGAGTCTCTAAGAGGTCCATGGATCTGGGAAGGACTTTGTCTGCCATCTTCCTGTAGAAGTTCAACCCGTGCTTTTGATGAGCTCAAACTCGGTCACTATCCAAGCCTGGTTTTCTGGCATTTTCCCACATCTTCCCTTGGAAGGTTGTGGCAGAGCCTTGCTCTGTTGGCTGGGAATCTCCTTGAATTCAAGACAGTTTTGACATAGATCAGCAAAGAAGGCATTTCTCAGTCAAGGTCATGGGTCATCCAG